>JAVDBV010000765.1:0-30335 GCA_032619315.1 Piper longum
GGCGGCCGGAGCCCTGCGTATTGTTCGCCCAGTCGTTCGTTCATCCCCATCTCGATGAGTATGTCGACGAGGTAAGGGCATGGGTTTGTAATTTTATTCTGTTTGATTTTTTTTTTATATATATATTATTATTATCGTTTTAAGATTTTGAGGTAGAAGGTTTGAGTAGTTTCATTTCGTTGCTGCTAAATGATTTGGATGCCAGTTTGATGTAGGATTATTTAGTGGTGTTTTTAATACGAATTGCTCGTGAAGAAGTTGTTCTAGGTCCTTGCTAATGCCGGTGGGGAGTTTGTGAATTTAGTGTGGAAGGAGTGTATATTGTGGAGCTTTTATGTTAATGAGTTTGAGGACGTGCTTCTGAGTTGCCCTTTCGTGCGTGTGTGCGAATGTGATAGGAGTATTGTTTGCTTAGGTTAGTAAGGCTATGAATTTTAGGTTAAGCCACTGGAGTGGTTTGATTGTGGTGGTAGGCGACAAAAGGATGTAGTTAAAATTTCTGTGGTTCTCTGTTAATGAGGAAGTGGTAGGCTGTGAAAAACTTAGATGAAGCCCTAAAGGCGGAAAATGTGATGCATATTACAATCCCGAGTATATATATTTCTCTGAGTATATATATTTCGCGACTAATAGGTTGAACTGCAGAATTGAATCTTTATCATGTAAGGATTTTGACTGATTATTTTCGATTTAATTATCAGCTTAGTTTTAGAATGATGTTAGTTTTAAACTTCGAACAACTGTTCAAAGTACCTAGAGCTCCTTAGACTTCCTGGATATTGTGTTTATTGCACCTTGTGCCATTTTTTTTATTAAATTCTGGTAGTTTGGTCATTGCCTTCAAATTTCATTCCGTCATTTCTCAGATTTTTTCTGCTTTCTTTAATCTGCAGATTATTTTTTCGGAGCCTGTTGTTATTACTGCATGTGAGTTTATTGAACAAAGTGCATCATCAACATCATCGCTGGTGACAGTTGTTGGGTATGATTCACTTCCTATAATCCGATTTTTGCTTTTTCCTGATTATGCAAAAAATATTGGCCCAAGGGCATTTGACCATATTTCTAGTTTTCTTATTAGAATTAAAATTTAGTGCTTTTGTATGCAACGTCTATTGGGGATCAATTTTTCCTTGTATTTTTCTTCTGATGTCAAGCTTGCTTCCATGGAAAAGGTAAAGGTCCAGTAAGAAATATGATTTGACGAGGCTGATTGTATTATCTGGAAAGAAAATGATCTCAATATTCCTTCTTTGATGCTTGTGTTTGGAAGATCAATCATCCACTCTGTTTTGTGTGGATTTTGTATCATGAATTTTGATGATGAATGAGGCTAATGGTGATATAGAGTTCTTGCCAATGACCTCAACTTAGTTACATGGTGTTTGATTGCGTTGTTTTAAGCCTCTTTAATGTGGTGATATAGAGTTCTTGCCAATGACGACTAAAAAATGTGATTGGCATAGCATTTGCAAAATATAAAGTGATAAGAGGCATTCTTTAGAAACCTTCACAAAAAATTAGTAAATAAAAATTACGGGGGTTGATTATTGTTTATTTTTTCTATACGCTTAGAACAAAACTACCTGTAATTGTAACCACCAAACGCTATATTGTGAGTCATTTCTCTTTTTGTAATTATAAGAAAAGGAATTTTGTTATATACTTTTCTTGAGATTTCATTAAAAATCTCTTTTTGCAATGATTTTGTTTGTGTGGGGAAGGGTGTCCAGGATAAGAACGTGCTACATTTTTTTTGTGGTTTGTGTCATCGATTTTGATGACTAAGCCATCAATCTTACAAATCTCATTCTGTCCTAACCTGGCTGGCTGAAGGTATTGGTGATGATGATACTTATGTTGTTTCTTCGCATTGAAGACTTCTATTGATTTTTCTTATTGGGTTTCCTTTATGAATCTTATAGTTAACTTTATGCCCTTGCCTAGATGTTCCGACTAAGCAGAGAAATTAGAAAAAAAGAAAATTCATTGTACTTTGAAAATTGCTCGTGTTGACGTTCTTAAATAGGTGTAGAAAGAGTGGACAAAAAACTAGGGAAAAGGTGAATTTAACGTGGTTATAACTAAAATTATACTAAAATTTGGTATAACTAATCCCTGATTGCTAGGGATAATATCTACAACAAATTTAACCAATAATTCAAACTTCAGAACAGCCAAGAAACAGTCAACATACAAATACACCTCACAGTGTTACTTAAACTTTTGACACTTCCAAGACTATCCCTCAAGCTACGAGGGAAGGTAACTAATCAATGCTTGGACTGCAGCTACATGTTGCCCAAAGTCGGAAACCATTTTTTTTCCCTTCACTCTTTGCACAATTTTCTTCTAGAGCACATCAGGTTCAATAGCAACGAAGTTGCAAGCAATAGCAGCAGTCTTATGAATTGGGTATCCATATCCTCCTTTTGAGTTGTAGATCATAAAATCACAATTTGAGTAAGGTTTTCAAAAGACAAATCTCTCCCTCAAGCTTAATTTAAGCTTGACTAAAGTGCAACAGTAGGGTGAAAAAAGAATTTCCAAGAGAACAATGAAATCCTGCTGGCCTCCAACTTCTATTTCACTGTGCTATGCTCCTGCTTTAATGTGTGTGGACCTGGGGGATGACGACAAATTTGCAATTCTTTTTTTTTTTTGTTCTAGTACATTAGTGAGAAGAAGTTTGGATTTCCTATTCAGGCTGTGTACTAGCTGGAGGGAGGGATAAGGATATAAATGTCTATTTTGGAGGTTTTCCAAGTTTCTGCTACTCTCTATCATTGTTATCCAGCTCAAGATGCCCTTTTTGAAGTGACTACTACTATTGGGCATTGTGAAGTTGGTGCTTTAAAGTTGTGTTCAGTGAATTGGGTGTTACTTTCAGATTGCCTTTGCAAAGAATTGCTGCTAGCGACCATCTCACTTTATATATTTGGTGTGTTTGTGTTTGGGAATTGACATCTTCAAGAATCCTTTCAAGCTTTGCCTTTGTGACTCTAACGCTTAGTTTGAGGGTAGTGTTGAGAGTTATATTTGTGTTCGAAATTATGATTATATTGACCAAGCCATATGGAGGTGGTTATGGTTTGAAAATCTGGGGATACTTGTTTGGATGTTGGAATTTATCTAGGAGTTAGTCGTGCATTTGAATTTTTAAGATCTTGTACAACTAACAGTAGATAAACATGCAAGGTTATCTACATGATTACCAACTCTATTTATTTTTATCTTTCAACAAAAGCCTCTCACTAAAATTTCTATAAAAGTACTTATCCAAAGTTTATATTGTGAGGAATGCAATGGTAATGTTGAGCTTTACTTGCCATTTTGGCGCATTCTTATTTGGACCATTTTGCTGAAAGTTTTGAAGACTTTGCACCGTTCAAAAAGTTTGAAAGGGTTGTGTAAATTTACAATTTTCTGACCTGGTCACCTGACTTTAGGCGTAGACGACTATGATAATTGTCATATATATATATATATATATATGTATATATATATATTGGATTTTTAGTGAGGCATTCTTCTTGTTCTTTTTTTGCGGAAGGAATTGTAATAACTCTTATTGTTTCTCGTCCCATTTAGATTGTCAGCTGTATATTTCTGCATGTGCCTATAAGTGTTAAATTGGTCATTAGCACAGTTTTTGAAAGGTTTTGGTTCTATTGGTTTTCTTGTCTATATTGTTGATCTTGATGTTTCCTATGCATCTTTATATGGATTCTTTCTTTTGCAGGGCCACTTCACCCCCATCATTCGCTTTGGAAGTTTTTGTACAATGTGAGGGGGATGCTCGATTTCGGCGTCTTAGCCAGCCTTTCTTATACTCGCATTCTTCATCTAATGTATTGGAAGTTGAGGTATGCTGGTTGTGGTTGAAAATAAATTCACAATCTATAATCTTATAAAATCTATATTACGATGATTCAAACAGGGGAGTGTTTGAACTTTCTGAACATTCTTAAGATTTTCAGTGAGAGCTCAAGCCTCTGATAAGTTGATATGTTCCTTGGTGAAAAGTTTGCGTTCCTGACAAGTATTATAATCTTAATAGAATCTTGTTGAAATCTAGGGTGGGCAAGAATGCTGAGATTAAATGTTAAGGCCAGGAGTCATTTTATGGGTTCTGTTTTGAAATGTTGATTAATCACTTTTTGGTTGTGGATTCACGAGATGACTTCTATATCTGGAAGAGAAAAATTTGGTTATATTTCCTTTACTACTTATTACTGTGCCTCTTAAGGTGTGTATAATGTGCATTGTTTGGTGGTTGCTTGCATCTGCATGGTAGGATGATCTTGTTATCAACTTATCATATTGGTTAATGTGGCTGTACTTTCCTCAAAAGATAACATAGCTCGTTGGCTGTGTGATGGGCAAGCGCCCTTATTTGGCGGGGTTCCAAACCATGTTGAAAAAGTTATGGAAGCTTGCTGGAACCTTTGAAATGCAATCTCTAGCCAACAATTTCTTTTTATTCAAGTTCTCTTATGAGGAGGATTGTGAGAATATTCTTTACTTATCATTGATTGCGGGGGCCAACCCCTTATTCTTCAAAAATGACATCCAGGTACTCGGCCAACTCGAGAGTTATTAAAGTCAGTTCCAATATAGATCAAATTTCCTGAGTTTTAAATTCAATATTTCGGAGATGAAAGTTATCAATGCTGGCTAGTACTTTGGAGATCCTGCTATTTGCCAATAAAGCAACTGTGAATACAACTCAGCTTACTTTCACCCAAGTCTATATGAAAATTGATTATACTTTCACATTTCCTACATCTATTATGTTGATAAGAGATGATGACTTCTCTTTCAACCAAAAGGTAGATTATGAATGAAAGCCTAAAATTTGCTCCAAATATAACTGTTTTTATCATGCAGACTTGTATTGCCCCACACGTCAAGAATGACAAGTTGTTCATTCTTCAAATGTTCCTTAAAATGATCTCCCTTCATTGCATACTTCTTCGTCTACCGACTCTTATACTTCAAATAGTGAGTAAAATAATGACAAATTGGTTCCTTCATTAGTGCCCACAATGGCTGACCCCCCACTTGTTTTAGTTTAGACTGCCCCTCCAAACCTACAATGTAACATTTAGATTTCCATTGAACCAAGTATCCCTCAACAAGAGATTGCGGCTCATCTCTTTTATCACGAAAATTAAAATGGGTGCAATGTGGTGGTACATAGTAAATTAGCCCGAAACTATAAAATTTTTCTAGTGTAGAAAGTACTCAAAAAATCCTAGAAAGTTGGTTTGAATTTTAAAATCCAAGGTAGTTGGTGAAAACAAGGGGGACAAACACCCTCTTTCTTCATTACTAGTTTGGGAGCTTGGAATGCCCGCAACGAGTGTTTCCAATCTAGTAATTTAAGTAAATATGACCTTATGTGATTTATGTGAGACAAAAATTAAAGCAAAAAATTTTCATAAGCACCAAAGAGATTTGATTAAAGGATGATAAATTGAGCATAATTATTCTTTAGACCCCTCCGATTGCATTCTAGTTTTATGGAACCTTGCACTTTTAAAGTCTCCAAGGTGCAAGAGTGTTATCAATTTATCTATTGTTGAGTGTTGAACCTTCGCGATGGTTTTGATTTTTACATCACCATGGTTTATATGCTTCAAACTCATTCCAACAAAGACAAGAGTTATGGCAAAATTTTTCAGGTGCTAAACCCTCTATTCAGCTTCCTTGGATCCTCATAGGTGACTTTAATTGTATTAGAATTAATAACAAGCGTATGAATGGTGTTGATGTTCCTCATTGGCATCTTTTGTAATTTAATAATTTTATCTTTTCAGCGGATCTTATTGATATTCTTGGCAATTTTAATTTTACGTGGAGTAATAAGTATAATGATGACACTATTGCTTATAGGAAACTTGACAAAGGCCTTTGTAATGATCTTTGGACGATGAAAGTTTCCAATGAGAATATCAATTGTCTTCTTCCTGGATCCTCAGATCATTCTCCTATTTTTTTTAAGCTTGAGGACTGACCTTCCTATGGTTCAAAACCATTCTACATCTTTACTATGTGGTTTAAAGATGGCTCAATCAAAGCAATCGAACAACATGTATGGTTTGCCGACATTGTTGGAAATTCACAATTTATTCTCTTTAAAAAGCTCAAAGGTGTTAAAGGGGTTAGCAACGAGGAAATTGAAGCTATTATCTTTAGTTCTTGGCTTAGATGGTTTTATCAAAGAATTTTTTGTTTTCTTCTGGGATATTGTTCCTAAAGACCTTATATTAGCTATCAAGTATTTCTTCAAACAAAGTAAACTACTCTGGGTGCTAAATCACTACTTTTTTTTCCATCGTTTCGAAAACACCAGACACTAGATCTTTTTAGTACTTCAAGCCTGTTTCTCTTTGCAACTTCATCTATATATGCATCTTCAAAATTATGGCTTCTCGGCTTGCTCTTATTTTGACTTCTTTGATTTGCTTAAATCAGTCAACATTCTTAAGGGATAGTTTCATAAATGAAAATATCTTGTTGGTGTACGAACTAATGAAGAATTTCCACTATTCAAGGGGGCCAAAAAGGTTTTATATCAAGTTTGAGTTGAGGACTTTTGATAAAGTACGGTGGGATTTTCTATTTTTTGTCCTCCGCAATTTGGGGTTCAACAATACTTGGATTGATTGGATTTTTGAATATCATTATTACATCCTTTAATGTAATCATAAATGGATGCAATTTCGATTTTTTCAAAAGCAAAGTGGTCTTCGAAAAGGTTGTCCCCTTTAGCTACTCCTCTTATTCTTTGTATGAAAGTGCTCTCGATTATGATTGAAACAAAGATATCAGAAGGCCTTATCATACCTCCTAAGATAAGAAATTTTTCTTAATGTCTCTCACTTAATGTTTGTCGATGATCTTTTGATTATTTCCGAAGACTCTCCTCTCTCGGCATGGTATATAAAATCTTCTTTTCATGACTTTGGTGCATTCTCGGAGTTATGAAAAGTGTCATATTCTTCTCTTATGCTTGCGTCCATATAGAAAACATTCATAGTTTATATGGCTATCACATTGGAGTGTTCCCTATTTGTTATTTGGGTCTGCATCTTAGTTTAAAGAAACTTTTTTATTTTATGTGTATTCCTCACATTGATAATACCCGAGCTAAGATCAAAGGATGAAAATCATATTTACTATCTTATGCCGGCTGCCTCCAACTCTTAAAATCCATCCTCATGGCATGTCTCACTATTGAACTTCCACCTTCACACTTCCAAAGCATGTTCTAAAACTCATTATTAAATTGCTCTTATCATTCTTGTGAAGCGGGAACATTGATGCCAAAGGTTTCTATAATGTTAGTTGGATGCAGATTTGCAAGCCCTTATTAGAAGGTGATCATTTTCTTTGAAATATTTTTGAGGTTAATGAAGCTGGACTAACAAAGTTGTTTTGGCGAGTGTTAATAAATAAAAATAGTTTGTGAGTGAAGTGAATTCATGAAGTGTATTTACAAGGTGGATCTCTTTGGACTGTGCGCATAAATTATGGATCTTACATATGGAACAACATTATTTTCTTAAGAGAAAATATAGTCCATGGTTGTTTCTATAAAATTGGCAAGGGCATGAACACGTTCTTTTGGCTTGACCCTTGGCTTAGTCATTGCCCCCTAATTCAAAGACTCAATCATTGAATAATTGCAATCTTTGGGGAAACACCACCCAGACTATACCTCAATCTATCATTTATGGTTTTTGGGCCCTCACCTTTGGCACTACGAGTACAAAAGAAGCTCTAAACCTTTTAAATGAGAATACCCCTTTCTTATTTCATGTAGATGATAACACATGGTGGTTATCCTCTACAAGAAAATATTCTTTTAAGAGCTGTTGGAATTTTTTGAGACTTTCTTCTCCAAGAGTGTTATGATACCCTCTTGTTTTGTCTAAATACCGAACAAACTAACATGCATTCAATGCTTGGTTGGTTATATCAAATGAAATCTTAACTTTAGACAATCTTTAAAGAAAGGACTTTATCTCGCTAACATATCTTTTTTTGTGAGACTTCTTTGGAAGTTGGAGACCATTTATTCTTTGAGTACTCTTATAGTAAACAAGTTTGGAAGCTGGTCCTCCAAAGATGTTACATGCTCCATCTAGTCAGTTCTTTCCATGAAGAGATAAATTGGCTTCTTAAAATCTCTTTTTGCTGCTTACGTCCTTTTTATTTGGTACGAATGAAATAAAAGGATATTTGAAGAAAATGCTCCATAGTTCATTGGATATATCCATTATTTCCTTTTTGGACTTTTGGAGGTAACTCTGCGATGGCTCTTCAGAGCCCTTTTTCCCTTTGTATTTCTTTATCTTTTTGGGGGTTCTTGAAAAGAAATTTTACTTTATAAAAAAAAAACATTCAAGTCAACTTTGATTACAAGGTGAACAAGTTAGAAACTAAATTGCATGTACTTTTTAAAAAATTGTTGTTACATAGGTTTGATGGTGTATAATAAGTTGAATTGGCTACCTTGGGGATGCATGTAAATTGGATGTTGTTTGGATTGCCTAAACTTGACCTTCATTCAAAGTTTTTATGCCTGTTAGTTATCCTATAAATGTAGAGAGGATTTTAAAACAATTTCAGCATATGTTAATGTGTCTCAAATGCTAGTAATCTAATTCTAACCATAAGAAAGTGAATTGAATGAATTCCTTAGATAGGGTAGATCACCTAATTTAATGATATCGTAATGGTCCGTGCCAATATATTAGATCTTACACTAATAGGTATTGAACGTGAGATTAACTAAAGATCTTACATTCTGCCCACATTAAAAAATTTTCATCATCGGAATTCTTTTCTACGACTCATGAGGCTAATTGAAATTTTTATCTAGACTGTTCTACATTATCCAACACTATTTTGGGTTGGCTCTGATGCTACTTTTAACAACCTGACCCAATTAAGTGCAAATTGATAGCGTAGTCGTTTCTTCAAAAATAGTTAACCAAGTTGAAGATCATAAGCATGCCCCTACTTATGTACTGGATCTTACCTAATAGGTATTGGATTTATGATTACCTAATCGAAATAACTAGTTGGGGCCATTGTGAAAGAACTTTCCTAGATGATCTAGTGAAGAAAATAATGAGCAACATTCCTGTTGTTAATTGAATTATATATATAATTATATTCCCTCTTTAATTTGAACTTCGCTTGCGGATCATTTCTCATGTCCTTTTGATTGTTAAAGTATGTTGTGAAAGCCTTATCACTACTTTAACTGTCCCCTTGCTGTGCTTTTACACTTTTTATTCTCTTCTGAATATTGTACTTTTTATTCGCTTGTGGCAGTTTACATTTTTTGGCATTTTACAATCATGTGCAGGCTGTAGTTACAAATCATTTAGTTGTAAGGGGAAGCTATCGGAGTCTTAGCTTGGTGATATATGGAAACACTGCAGAAGATTTGGGACAGTTCAATGTAGACTTCGACTTGGATTCTTCTTTAGCAAGTTTGGTGTCTGCTCCTTTGGAGGGAAGATTAGAAGACCTCCCCTCTGCTTTGCGGTCATTCAAGTTGACTCTTGAGGAGTCATTATGTTCTTTTAAATGGTTAACCTTCCCTTCGCCTGAGGATGAAATTCCCTTTGAAGTGAAAAAACTTTTGTTAATTATTCAGAAGCTCTTTCTGGTAGGAGATCTTGGGGACTCATTTCAGAAATTGGCCGGGAGTATTGTATCGTCAGTTTCATCATACATTAGCAGTGATTTACTGGGTAAAGTGATTTGCTGTGACTCAGTTAAACAGGGTACTGATATTAATTGCAAGAAAGATCATCAGCTTGTTGTTTCAGAGGCTCAACAGGAACTGCTTGAAGTTTGTAAAATGCTTCAGCATTCTTCTGAAGATCAGTTGAAAGAAGGGTCATGCCTGGAGTTGAATATTGAATCAGAAGCAGAACAGATTTCTCCAAAAATGTTGGATGTATTCCTTCAGTGTTTGTTTCTTAAGGAAAATTCTTTCTCTCTCTCTCTTAGTCGCCTTCCCCAGGTATTGTTCGGTATTGCTTTAGTAAGATATATTTCGTTTTTGAGTCCTCTAATCTTTAGCAATTGATGGTGATAACTTTGTCCTCTCCCCTTATAGAAATCTTATTGAAAAAAAAGAAAGAAGAACTTGATTTTATGTAAATGTATGATTTGGGTTGGAAAATCCAGTAATATGTCACACATGTTTGGTAGAAGATTATAAATGATTTGTAATTTGGCAATGGAAATATAGGGCTCTTCATGACGATGACTGGGGATGACATGATGGTTTCTTATTTAGTGGAACCACATTCTTTTGTGTGACAGCCATAAGGAATGCATTTTTGTTTCTGTAGACAACATGCTGTGGGTGCAAAAATGTTTTATTAAATTAATTGCTGTCATTGCAATTGTGATGGTGTGATTTTGACGTTGTGTACCCATTCCATGAATTTTTAATTGCTTTGTGCATGAAAATGTTGCTTTAATAGATACATTTTGATACTGCATATGTTGAATTGATAAAGACATGCAATGTCCTCATTTTTGGGTATTTTTCAGTGATTGCCATGGTCCTTATTTTCTTTCCGTGAAGTCAGCGTTCATCTTTTTTAAGTTGATGAAACCTCGTATTTCCTGTGCATTATTTGGGTAGGTCATGATTGAGCTCTTAAATTTTTGCTTTTTATTTTATTTTACTTTTTATAATTTCTGAGATGGTTGTTTTGTGCTGCATTTTGATTGCTCTATTTTATCTTGTTCTTAATTTTATGGGTATTTGAATTTGTGATGTCAAAGATTCTCAATTGATATTATTAGGCAGACGTGATTCTTTTTTATAAAAAGTACTCACTGAATTTTAAGGTTTGGCTCAAGTCCTACT
Source organism: Piper longum (assembly GCA_032619315.1). Classification (NCBI taxonomy): domain Eukaryota; kingdom Viridiplantae; phylum Streptophyta; class Magnoliopsida; order Piperales; family Piperaceae; genus Piper; species Piper longum. The sequence continues at coordinate 10,913 of JAVDBV010000765.1, forward strand.
TGATGGATCTGGTTCATCCTGTCAAAAGGGACAGTCAAGTTTAATGTTAGGGGTAAATCCTCTGTTAGAAGCCCATAACCACTGCCATTTGCATTGGATATGTGTCTATCCTCACTACGTATTGGGTTGTATGTGAAAAATATTTTTATTGTTAGCTTGTGTCGAGACCTTTTTTTTTTTAATTTTTTAAATCCTAGTGATACCCTGTATTGTTTGTTGTTTCTTGAGTTTAAAGAAGAAGCGTCAAAAGCTGGTTGTATAAATTGGTGCTTGGGATTCTTCAACAAGTGTTCAGGAATCTGAATTCTGTTTTATGAGCTTCATGTGCTTGTTTATGTGCAGAATGAAAGAACTATTTTGGGTCTTTGCTTAATTTTCCTCTTCTGCCATGGACGAGATGGTTGTTTTCACTTTGTAAATGGTGGTGGCCTGCATGAAGTGTGTAGCATTTTTAGTAATGAGGCCCAGAACTCAACCGCTGTAACGCTTATGTTGCTTGGAGTTGTTGAGCGTGCTACACGGCATGCTATTGGCTGTGAAGGGTTTCTAGGCTGGTCTCCTCGGGAAGATGAAAGTATTCCTCCACCTTCAAGTGAAGGTTATGGCCATTTGGTTAAGCTATTGTTGAAGCAGCACCGGCATGATGTGGCTTCACTTGTGGCCTTCATTTTACACCGATTGAGATTCTATGAAATTGCATCAAGATATGAGGTGAATTTTTTATCTTTTGTTTATTAAATTAAGAGCTCATTTTCCTATGAAGAGTAAGTTGGAAAACGCTGAGTGGCATAGTATATCAACTTAAGCATGTTTTATGCAGAGTTGATGCCATTTTGCAGAAGCGATAGATTATGCCCATTTGCTGGGTTGGTGCATAAACTTACAAATTAACAAGTAACTAAAACTCTTTTCCAAAACCTAATAGCTGCTACATCCAGTTTTCCCCTTGTATTTTTTGAATCCTATTACTTTGCAGAACTATTAAACATAAAATAGCAATTTTTTATTTTGTTATGCTTATTCTTGATTGTGTTAGATCTACGGTTGTAAATTCAATTTTACAATTTTTTTCAATAAAGCGAAGAGATGGAGTTAATGGTGGGATTTGAACGAATCAACCTAGAAGTTCTTCAATTCCTTGTTATTATTGTTTTCTGTGAATTGAGGATTTTTGTCATTTCATGTTGTTTTGATTGAAAATACGCTGGCCACACATGTTGAGTCAGTTTGTCAGCCAGGTTCAGAACCTGATCTAGCTCGGGGTTGAGTTCTTGGTAGAGCCATTGACCCAATTTAATGTTTAATGGAAGTTACTTTCTATCTCAAATAGTGTACTAACAATGAGTTATCTCATTTGCCTTCTTCTTTTCTTTGGTAGACTACAGTTATGTCCGTGCTTGCGGAGTTTTCTACTGCTGGTACAGTTACAAAATCAGTCTTAAAGTCACTCTTCTTTGTTGATTCTCTGCTCAAGAAACTTGTGGTTAGCTAAGTAAAATTCTTTTTATATTTTTACATGCTTTGATATAAAGGGGCTACTCATTTGTCATCATCATTATTAACTGTTTTTATCTTTTATTAATTATTTGTGTTGATGCAGAAATTGTTAAATCTGTGGGAACCTGTTGTTGAGCCATTGGCAAGTGCATCGAAGTCATTTATGATCTATGAACATGAAGGAATTCTTTCCTATAAGTCAACGGTGAACTTGATTGCAACCTCAAAGTGTTCTTTTGCTAAAGGGGATATCGATACAACATTGTTATCCCTTCTGCAGGTTTGTTTTTTATGATCCAGTATGGAATTGTAGGTGTTAGATGTTGTTATGATATTATGCTTGTTGGTGTCTTTCTTGTCGGTTAGAGTTTGTTATTTATGTGTTTGCTATTTAGTTACATAGTTGTTCACTAGTTTGTTGTATAGAATATCTTGTGAGTTGGAAGATATGAGAGATATACTCAAGATTCGCTCCCTCATATCATGTATTGTTGTAACCGTTTTTGAGTTATATAATGAAAGGAGTCAGCATGGTGAACTCCCCTTGAGTCACCTGTTTTCTATGAAATGTAGCAATAGGTTTAAAACAAACAAGGCAAGATGACGTGCTATGTTAAGAGACATTCTAATTTTATAAATAATCCTTGTGGAATAATAAGATAGACTCCCCAGACTTAAATTTTTAAAGATAGACTCTAATTAGACGAAAAGATATATAAATTCTAATTTTATAGATTAATTCTCATTGAATTATGCAATAAACTCCATTTTTTAAAGATAAATTCTAAAGATAGGCTATAATAATTTGATTGATTTTTTTTTTATTGTATTTTGATTAGTCAAATCTCTTACTTTTTATCAGAGCAAGACTATGAGTTCCCCTTCTATTAATAAGGGTAGATAAGATATATGGGAGTTTTTTTATTGAACTGGAACTATGACTTACTATTGCTTATACGTAAAGTTAGGGATAAATAGCAAGATCATGACATTGTCTCATATATTATTTAAGAGAAGCTCAAAATGATGTGCAGAAATTGGTATATTTGTTGTTGTCAATTTGCCTTTCATTTAGCTATGGTATAATTGAGTTTGTTTGGTTGCAGCACTAGAACTTAGGTTTTGAGAATAATTAGGGGTGGTAATGGATACCATTTGTTTGTTAGTCTGTTCATATTTATGTCTATTAATAAGTTAATTGACATTTTTCTAAGAACCGTTCAGTTGTGAACATGGCGACGAACATATTTTTTTGGTCCAGATGATACTTGAACATGGCAGTGGACGTATGCATGTCGTGCCACTATTGTCCATGTCTGCTAACAATTAATAAAGAAGATAAGTTTAAGGAGGATTTGCCAAAGATTCTCCTAGATTTGTTAATAATCATGTGTATCACTTCTACATTTTGGATGATTTGCCATGATTTACAATTGAATTTGTATGGGAATCCCATTAATAAAGTCAATGAATGTATAGAAATCCCATTACTAATCTACGATTCTATATTTATGAAAATATTTTTTTACTTTATTGTTTGGTTGGCCATAATGGATTATAAATTCTTTTTTGGGCTTTAATTGAATTTTAACTGCATAAAAAAAGTGACTAGCTAGGGGTGTGGCCCAGCCCACTAGTACACTCGTCTGATTAGGCCCGGCCCGGCCTATCCCATTGTTCCATGGAAAGCCTGGCACTGCCCTTGGGCCTATCCAAATTTGAGCCAGAATTGGCCTGTTGTGCTGGGCCAATTGTGTAGGTCTGACCCCTTTTTTAAAATTTTTTAAATAAAAAATTTATTATTTATTATTTTTTATCTCTAAAAAATTCATATAATAAATATAAAAACCTATTAGACCCTTCTAGGGGATAGGAAGAGCCATTTTTCTGCTCTAGGGAGTCGGGCTTTCTTAGGGAAAGCTCCACAACTCTTCCTAAGGCCCTGCCTGGAATTGTCTGTGGCTGGGCCTGCGTCGGGCCAACCTAGCCCACTTCAAATCAGGTTGCGCTGTGCAGGTCCAGCCCACTTGACACCGCTATGACTAGCCCATATTTAGGAATACCTTTGATATGTAATGCCTTAATGAGTGATTCAGTAAAATTAATGGAAACAATATGGGAAAATTACAAGTAACGCACAAACCTCTCTAACATGTACCACATTGACAAATTCCTTTATGCACAATGTTCGTTGTGTCTGGGTGCTAACTTTGTGTCAATTCTACATCTGATATAAGAAAAGAAAGTATGGAAAAAAAACTGGTGTTCTCTTGTGGTTTCGAAGCCACCTTATATCTTGGGGCGTGCTGTTTCTACTAGTGGAAAATGTTTTATAATATGTAGCCCTTAATTATGATTACTAAATAGTAAAAAATTTTTTTGCATTGATTTGTGGAAAATGACTAGTGTATATAAAAATAAAGATATCTTCAGAAAGTGTATGTGTTATAAGGTCACGTGCATTTTTTGGTGAACTCACTGCATGTTGTCCTCTTCAATGCTTGTTTTGTGTCCTAAAAATGTGATGTTTGCCTTCACTTTAAGTTAGAGTTTATCAATACATTCTGCGGCAGCTTACTGTTTGAATAGACATGGGAAACTTCATTCTTACACTTTTGTTTGCAGGAGAGAGGATTTTTGCTTCTGTCGTGTGCCTTGTTATCATCGCCTATTACACACATAGAAAATAGTTCTCTCATGGATGTGTTTGTAGAAATCACAGCATCAATTGAGGCCATCATGTTTTCACTACTTTCTTCTCGTTCAGGTTTTGTTAGTAGGCGCTTTCCAGTTAGTTTTTGATGATTTATTTAGGACCGCATCAATAAGCTTATTTTTTCTGTTGATGGTTGTCAGGCTTGCTTTTTCTGCTACATCACACAGAAGTCGCAATAGCTCTTGTACTTGCCTTAAAAGGAACGGAAGAAATTGACAAGGCAGAATGCATCCCTCTGAGATATGCTAATATCTTGGTTGCAAAGGGTTTTATTTGTCGGACCTTGGAAGTTGGAGCAATCACTGAACTGCATATGAAAGTGGTAAGGTTTTTTTCGTCTTACTTTGGTCAAATTGAAACTTATACATATTTATTGTTTATAAATTTTCTGCCTTTATTATAGGTGAATGCTGTTGATCGTTTGTTGGCTGCCACACCCCAAACAGAGGAGTTTTTATGGGTACTCTGGGAACTGTGTGCCCTTTCAAGGTTAGCAATGTGCACATTAATTCAAAATTGGATCATTAATTGCATGCCAGGCCTTTTTTATAGTTCTTTTTCCTATGTTTGTTTTGTCCTTGGACTCATTTGAGCAGATCTGATACCGGACGCCAGGCTTTGTTGGCTATAGGCAAATTTTCTGAGGTATGAACTTTTTTTTTTTTTACACTGAGATTATTGTTCTTTCTTTGGAGGAATTGGATAAAATTTATAGTTTTGGTTTGGTTATATTAGAATGTCAATACTTTCTTCTTCTTTCGCCTGATACAAAGGTGTTGGGGACATAGATCCAATGTCTGATTTCTTCTTTTTTGTCTGTTTGCCTGCTTAATTTAATTCATGTTCTTATTGTTTTGGAATTATATTTGTCCTGATCTTGTTCTATTACTGATTGTCATGGGTATAGGCGGTTTCGGCTTTGATCGAAGCACTGCATTCTGTGAGAGAGCTTCCACCGGATGTTCTTTCTGCTGGTACAGTTATGGTTTTATATTGTCAAACAGCATGCTTCTTTGTATGAGTCTTGATTATTGTTGTTATTCAATGTTGACGTTAAGTATTGATTATTTGGATATGCATTTTAAAAATTTTTATGACTCATGTTTTTAGGATCGTCACCCATAAATCTTGCCATCTTGCACTCAGCGGCTGAAATTTTTGAAGTCATGGTTTCTGATCCGTTGTCGTCGTCACTTGCTTCATGGATTGATCATGCAGTGGAGCTCCATAAGGCATTGCACTTGTCTTCTTCTGGTTCTAATTGGCGTGATGCTCCCACAAGGTTGTTGGAGTGGATTGATGCTGGTGTGGTATATCAGCGAAGTGGGGCTGTAGGCCTACTAAGATATGCAGCAGTATTAGCTTCGGGGGGTGATGCTCACCTATCTTCTGCAAGCATTCTGGTTTCAGATTCAATAGATGTGGAAAATGTAGTCGGGGACTCTTCAGGTGGTTCAGATGTTCAAATTATAGAGAATTTGCTGGGGAAGCTAGTTTCAGATAAATACTTTGAGGGAATTGTTCTCCGTGAGTCTGTGATTGTTCAACTGACGACAGCATTCCGAATTTTGGCATTCATAGCTGAAAATTCTGTAAGAGAACTCCTTAATTTTTGTTTATTGCATTTAGGAATTGGGATTTTTACCCATATTTATGTTTCATTTTAGTCTTAACTGTATTCATTAGATTTGATTTATAACTTAATATTAAAAATAAGTGTGATGTACTCAAGGACTTGTCACAACTCACATTTTTTACCAATAGTATATTTTATTTTAATTGAATTTGATATTATAAATATTACACATAACGTGACATACAAAAAACTGCATTTTGGACAAACGAGAGGATTAGCTGTTAGATACAGTAGGATAGGGTTTTCTAACTCTTGTAATCATTTTAGGTTTGTGACTTTATTGTATATTTATTCCTAGAGCTTTGTATTTTGTTAGACGATAGTATTTTATTTGTGATTTTCATAGTTGCTTACTAAAGTTATGCTTTCTTAGTATTAGACTATGAATTTTAGACTTTCCATTAAGTGAATAGTTTTTTTGAATTGATTAATAGCTTACAACATTGGTGTTTGGTTATTTTTTCTAACCCTTTTTTTCTTGATTCTCATCTTTGATTTATCCCCTCTTATAATGTTTGTCATTTAAGTTTCCACCTTTGTTGGTTGAAGGCCACATATAAGGATGGATAGATCCTTTTGTAACTAGTCATTGCATACGTTTTTTTCCCTTGTGTGTTTTAGTGTGAAGACGCTTCAATCTAGTGTTAAAGACCTTTGATGCAGGTGTAGTCATTTTTGTGTATGGATTGATTAGAAATATTCTCCAGAGATTATCTTTATTGTGTCGACCTTCAATCTTAGGCAGTCTATTAATTTCCAAGAGGGAAAGTTAGTTTTTTGTTTCTCACTTATTTCTTGATATTTGTCATGCTCTTTCCATTCAAGTATTTGTTTACACGTTTTGTTATTAGAGTTGTTTGTCTGTATATCATCGGCATCATTTTTGTCATCAACATCATCTACATTTTATCCCAGCCAGGCTGGGTTTTCAGCGTGAACTTTTGTTACAGAGTGATTGCTTTCACATGCAAATCAATGAACATAAAAAAATGTGGAAAAAAGTGTCCATGTCGAAAGTGGCTGCTTTCAAGTCTGAGCTGCATGACCAAAGCTGTACATCATCCTTGTTTCTTCAAAAACCATAGTTAGAATCCTTAAGAATAAGTGAAAGACAATTTCGCCTTTATAAGATTCATCAGAAAATGGGGATGAAGTTATGCTCCTAATTTGGATTTGTTCCTTAGCTTTTTTGAGCTCTCAAGCATATAGCGCAGCTTGTTAACTTTCTATATTTGTTAATTTTTCCGCCTCATGTAACTTTTTTCAGGCACACTCAAGAGATGAGTTCTCTCATTTAGAAAGTATAGCTGATTATTTTATCAAGTTTTTTACCATCTCATTAACTTTTAAACGAGATTTGCGAAGCAGTCAGTACTAAGTACTTATATGATCAATTTTGTAGTAAACGATTCTAATTTGTAATTTGCAGTCATCATCTTCTTCCTCTACCAAGTCCCCAATCCAAATGTAATTTTTGTTAAAACTTATGTGGTTCTTCATTACATTGTCTGCTAATAAAATGAAAATATTTTGTGAGGTTGGCGTCCAGCCATATCAGCTCTTTCTCATTTTAATATTGATATATTTTGTTTTGACCGTGCCTTTTTTAATTGTGAATACAGTCTGTAGCTGGTGCTCTATATGAAGAAAATGCCATCACCATTATTTATGTGATAATTGTCAACTGTAAGTTCATGCTTGAGCTGTCCTCGAGTACATATGGTAAGCAGTTGCTTTTATCTGCAAGTTTGTTATTTGAATTTTGTGTTTTGGTTATTTCGTTTCTTCTAAGTTTGATGATTGGTCACTGGTAATAGGTCTCTTTGCTTGATGGTTCCTTTTCTGCAAAGTATTATCTATGATGATAGTAACATTATTATCTGGGGAAATGCTTGTAGCTGATAATAAGATGTTTGCAGTGAAGATTTTACCCAAATTGGTCTGGCAATACTCAAATGGGCCTAAAAAATGGATTTTTGTTGCATTGTCTTGGCAACTCAGTAGCTGATAATACAATTTTTATATAAGAGAAACGAGTAAACCGATCTACTGAATTTGACAGAAGCATTACCTAAGCAAACTACCTGCAAGGATAAAAAATAAACTAAAAAATTAAGAACCAAATGCCAGAATGTTAGTGCCTACTATGTTTGATTATGCTCTATTGGGCGTATGCTTTGTATGCTCAACTTGCTGCAAAATGCCTTTCACAATGAAACCTGAATTGTTAGAAGTCTTGTCTTCAAACAGATGCACTGCATCAGAAAGGTAATTAGCGTCAGTCTTAACTGTTTTCGTTTATTTACAAAAAGGAAATGAAGTAGCACTATTATATTGAAATTTAGAAGAAGGAAGGCGTAGCTGGAGCAAAACTACCAGTGGGAGTAAAATATAGTAAGTTAAACAAAAGGTCTAGTGGACTTAAAATGACTGTTTATTGTTGGCTCTGCTTTTCTTGAGGATGTCCTCAAGAATGCATGCTTTGAATATCCAACTTGTTTGTAAATCCTTTTTTCCTCCTTAAATTTTCATGTTAGAACCTGGCCTGCTGACATTCTTATCTTCAAAAAGATGCACTGTGTGTCAAGAGTGGAGTCATGTAATTGACATATTAAGATTGTGAAGCATGCAGATGCCTTGTTATATAAAGTCTATCTTTAGTTTCTTATTGTTACTGGAAATGACCTTAGAAGTTTCACCGTGAGCTGATTCTGTATTTTGTTGGTTTTGTGGGTAGGACTTCAACTTATGTAATCTGACAATTTTTTTCTCCTAAATTATGCTTTTTTTTTTTGTTTTAGACTACCTTGTTGATGAAGGACCAGAAAGTAATTCAGTGTCAAGCTTGCTCACAGAACGTGGGCGTGAACAGAGCCTTATTGATCTCATGATTCCAACGCTGAGTTTGTTAATCATTCTTCTTCAGAAATTGCAGGTGAAGTTATTAGTTAGCTGTCCGTTTTTGTCATTATGCAATTTTTTTTCCTGATCCATTATTTTCAGATGTATTTTGTATGATGTAATGCTGAAAGTATTATGACCTGAGAAAGTATGATGTAATGTTGAAAGTATTATGACCCGAGAAATTTAAGTTTGCTAGGTGAGATGAGTTGTTCACAGATGAAAAGAACAGACATTCAATGGCTGAAAAATTTCTAGCCATTACATATTATTATTGGTTGTAGCTAAGATGCATAGAAGTTGCAAAAGAACATTGAACACTTAAACACATCTGTATTGATTAGCTAGTAGGTTTGAGCCCTAAATATTTCAACAGTTTTCAGGTGCCTATGGGTGTGATAGAAAAGCAGATGAGATTGGCTTCAACTAAGGTTTGCCATATCGGATGTTGGTATCGTATCAGCTGACCTTCTTGGAGACGTATCGTAGATATGTCGAAGATATATTGGAGAAATTAGAAAATTAATTGCTATAGATAAAATATGATTATAATAATATCTAGTAGAAGTTAAATACAAACAAATGAACATTTCATTAATCTTACACTAATAACCATATTTTCCTAGTGGTTTACCATGTTTCCATCCCTTGTTGGTCGACATATTTATATAATCAAAATAACCTATACACAATAAATATAAAAAAATATTATTCAAATTTTAACGGTAAGCAAGCAAGATTTATAATAATTTAAATTTTATAAAATTTTATATATAATAGTAATGAAATAAATAAATGAGAAAAGATATATAAATAATAATTAAGCAGGTAATAATATTAAACAATTGATAATAATGAAATAATTAATGAAAAGAAAAATTATTAAAACCCAAACCAACCCACCCCTCCCTACCTCCTCCATCTTTGTGTCGTCCTCTCTCCTTCCCCTCTCTCCCCCCATCTGCCCTGTCCTCCTCTTCCCCCCTCTGCCTCGTTCTCCTCCCCCCCTTCCGGTTCCCCCCCATCCCCCCCCTCCCCCTTCTCCCCTTCTCTTGTTCTCCCTTCCCAAACTCATGCCTTTCAGATGGCTCCGGCATGCTTCACAATCCTCCCTTTGCATCAATTTAAAAATGAAAAAAAGTGACATTTAATTTATTTTATTTTTTATTGTTAGCCTGTGATTTTCCTGAAAAAGCAAAAGGGTGAATCTTCTCTGTGTCGTGATGTGTCGGCGATCTGTTGCCGATATATCGCCAATATCGGTGATATGTATCGCCAGCGCATATCGTGCCGGCTAGCTGCCGATACCGATTTATTGCGATTTGGCAATCCATGGCTTCAACTATGTTTATTGGAAATCTGTTAATGGTGGTATGGGCACCTGCAAAAGATGCCCAAGGATGTTCTAAAGAAATTCGTTCTGCAATTTTGTAAATTGTATTAATAGGTCTAGAAAAAGGCACCTAGATGGATGTGCAGGAGAAGGATATAAAATTCATGATTTTAGCATTGATACAGTTCAATGAACGTGTGCAATGGTGGTACAAGACCATTGTCCCCAACTCTAATGATTTGGGGGCTGACATCAGACTGATGACAATTGTGACAATGATGATGATGATCTTCATTTGATTATGGTTTTTTATGTTGATCAGCTCAAATTCTTGCAACAGAGTAATATATTGTTTATCATTTTATATCTATAGTTTAAGGCTATTCAATATTAGAAGCTATACTCTGAGCCATCACCCACATTTTTGCATAGTTGTGATGCTATGATGAATTGAAAATGCTGCTGCAGGAAGCAAAAGAGCCTCATCAAAATACAAAACTTCTGATGGCACTCCTAAAATTGCATAAAGAAGTGAGGTAAATTTTTGTTGTGTGATTATTATGGTTTATAACATGAGTTACCTGAGATGACCATTGCTTTTTTGTTTTAATGCGATTGTTGGTTTTAGCCCCAAACTTGCCGCCTCTGCACCTGACATGTCCTCTCCATATCCAAGATCTTCCCTTGGGCTGGGAGCTGTCTGTCGATTAATTGTATCTGCTCTTGCCAGTTGGCCTATATTTGGTTGGAGTCCAGGGCTATTCTTGACCCTTCTGGAGAGTGTCCAGACTAGCTCACAGTTGGCATTGGGTCCAAAGGAAGCCTGCAGTTTTCTCTGGATCTTGGTATTGCATTTTATTTATTATTGATAATAAAGTTCATGGATTTGCTGATGCTCGTCATTCGTTGTTTGCATTTTATTTTATTTCTGGAATTGTTGACATAGCCGTCTTGTTGTAGCACCATGTTATTATTTGGAAAGGTATATTATAACGAATTTATATATATTTTTACCCGTTGTTGGTTGATGTAGAAAATTTGTCATTTTGTATTTGCATAGGTATTGTGTTGCAGGAACTTATTACACATTGATGTCTTTTCATAGTTACATTACCTGTCTGATATGTTTTAGTGCAATTGAGGATTGTTGGCGTGTGGTTTTCCTTCAGTATTCTACACATATTTGCTCTGCACCTCTCCTTTGTAAATTGGACAATTTTGAGATTAATGGAGTTTTATCATTTGATTGTGCTTACTTCTCCCTTTCATGCAATAAAATAGGGTGCTTTGCTTGTTCTATTTCTGTTCAATTGCTAGTTCTCTAGCAAAGGTTTAAGTAATTGCACAAGGTTAATCACTGGGATGTGCAAGTTCTTGCCATCAATCCTTACGGGTCCGTGAACCACTCCATCATCTGTCTCGAGTGCTGCATGTTCTGTTACAATTGAATGTGGTGACAAATAATTGGTTATTTAGTCTCTGTTTTGGTGGATTAAGGTATGAAAGTCGTTAATGATGTTTGTGGGAAATTGATGCTCCAGTAATTACGTCCTGTGGGTTGCTGTAGCCTTCTCAGGTTCTTTTCTTGAGATATTTTAACCTGACCTAATGCAGTTTTTTTGTCAATTGTGTGGGCCTCATTTTATATTTTTCTGCAACTTATGCTTCTCATTGTTCTCCAGTTTTTCTGCTCGCCAGTGATATTGTTTGTCTTTGCATTTGTACTTCACTATGCATAAAAGTTTGTATGCATATTCTTTGCTTTTGTGATTTTTAATAAGATTTTCTGTTACTAGAGCTTTCTGAGTAGTGGTTGGTTTTAGCTTCAAGTCTGTTTTATGAGTTTTAGTTCTGCTGCGGGCTTAAGGCCCACGGGGGCACTAATTTATGAGAGGGGGATTCTATCTTTGAAGGTAGCACTGCCTGGAACTGAGACAACAATGATACCTAATTAAAATAGTGGTTTCGTAAATGATGCTACCTGGAGACAAAGTACATATTAATTATCCTTTTCTATTCGTCTTTTGGAGAAAATTAGTTACACTTTTTTTTTCTAAGGCTAATTATTTACATCTTTGACTGAAGCTTAATATTACTTATGCAAGGCAATATCTTTTCTGGATTTGAGCTTTCATGCAAATGCAATCATTCTGTTTTTAGGAATAAGATAATCTGCATTAGACTTTTTCTTACAAGGATTAATCTTGAAATTTGTTGCTATTTCAAGTGTGATTTGTTTCCTGAAGAAGACATTTGGCTTTGGAGAAGTGGGATCCCTTGCCTTAGTGTTCTTAGAAGACTGAGTGTTGCTGCATTATTTGGAGAAGAAAAAGAGGCTGTTATCGACTGGTATTTGCAACCAGCTCGCATTTCTGTGTTGCTTGGGCGGTTGTCTGGGTTTCTTGATTACATTGCACAAGTAGTCCTTCATTTCGCCATTTCTGTAAGTATTATTCATTCTTTTCTTTCTTTAGGATCTTTTTCAATGCGATTTCCCTTTCCAGAGATTGTTTTCTGACTGTTTCTCCTTTAGGCTTTGTCAGCTATGCAAGACATGCTTCGAATTCTCATAATACGCATTGTGTCTCAAAAGATTGAATTTGTTGTTGCAATCTTGCAACCTACTGTCACCTGGATGCATGATTGTATTGTTGTGCCTTCTTCTTTGCCTGATACAGAAATATTTAAAGTAAGTGCCTGTTAACTGCAATGTTCCTTTTGCAATTTAATCTTTTATATATTTTAATTTGAGAAAGGGAATAGGCATTTAGTTCATTAGCTTACCTTTGTTGACAACAAAATTCTCTGACACAATGTTGGAAAGCAGCAATCCAATCTTATTAGAAATGTCTAGCCTTTAGAGTAAGCAAGAACAGAGAAAATGAAGTGGGAGATGCAAACCGTAATCAGTTTCATAGAAGCTAAGTATAATGAGATTGTGAACTCCATAAAGAATGAAGGGGACATCCGGATTCCAGATATGTATAATATACAATAATTGTTAGCCAGCATGTAATGAAACTAATACAAATTTTTGAACCCAACTAGTAAAAAAAACAACTTAAAAGTAAAACTCCTAATTGGAAGGCAACTAATAAATCAAATGAACTCCTAAATATGTCAGAATTACAAAAGAAACTCCTTTGTGATATCTGCATTTAGACTGTATCGAATATGGAATCTGCTTCAGTTTGGGTTTCTACTTTATCTTGGCCATTTTTTCAAAGTATTGCAAGTGCTTTTGGTGAATCTTGAGCTTGTTGAACCATTTTATTGACCTGGAGAATTATTAGTTGCTTTGATGAATAAAATTGAATATTGGGAATTCCAAATCTTTTTTGGGTGCTGAATCCGCCAGGTTTATCCTCTCATTGGTGTGGGCTTCAAGGCCTGATTATTAACCCCATATGGCACACCTTACCCCCACCCATTCCCATCAGACTTTTGATAAGTTAGAAGATAACAAGTGGGCAATCATTAAATTTTGCAAGGGTGGAGCCTGCTGTGATGTCTAGTAGTTTTTAAATTTGCTGAAAGTCAATTAAGGTGACTGGCTTTTGCAGGACTAAACAGTTGGGGCACAATCATTCTTTGTTGGAAGTCATGGCAACTCTTTTTTTCTTTGGTTGTGTATGTATGATGCTAGCCACTAGGTCCCCTCTTTGATCTTTCTTTCTTTTTAATAGGTCACATGGCATGAAATTTAGTCCATTAAATGCAAGGAACAGTGATGCTCAGTAAGTTAATATCTTTTGTTATGTGCAGATGGGAAGATTACTTGACTTTATTTCAAGTTTATTGGAGCATCCGCATTTCAAGGTTTGTCTCCTACGTATCTTTGGATGAAGAAAATGTGATGCTGATTCTAGATGATCATTTATCTGTCAAATTACAGGTATTGCTGTTGAAGGTTGACATAGTTCAAGTTTTAACAAAGGCATTGGAAAAATGTTATGTTTCATTTAGTCCAGATGGAAAGCATTTTGATGATGGTGGAGTTAATTTGGTTCTTTGGTTTCACCCTATATGCAAATCTTTGTCATTGATTTGCGATTCTAGAGAACTTGCCCAGTATTCCTCTAAAAAGTACAGTGATGTTTGTTTTTCTTTCCTTTACTTTTATGAATAATCACTCTTTTTATTCTTTATTGATATTTATCTATCTTTGTACAGGACTTTAGACAGTATACCTCTTGATAACTGGGCCTGTGTTGCACGTCTTATCCTGAAGTTGTGCCAGGTTGGTATTTGTGCTTGTTGAAGGGTGAAGAACCTCTTCTTTTTTTACCTTTTCCCTTATGTTTATGCATATGACCGTACTGATCATTTTTTTAATTTATTACTTCCTTTTGACTTTTTTGGTGTACTGTTCTTTTATTATTATTGCTTAGTCATGAGCACCCCTGAGTGATCTTTAGTTTTAATGAATGTGTGACTACTACATTGAGGTCGCCGCTGGCTGGTCTGTGGCTGACTCGGAACGGTTGTTGACAGGTCTGGCCTGTACCTGGCTTAGTGTAAAGGGAAGTTGCTAGCCCGGCACACAATCCCAATTGTGTGAACCTGCTGTGGGCAATTAGATTCCGTGACCTTGGTTTTTAGTCTTTCTAAATGTTTGTCTATTTTTTTAACATGACAAATGTATGAGGCCATAACAGCAAGGGTGCTTGACCTAAGAACATGAGAGTTGAAAAACAGTTACTGTGGTATCGACATGTAAAATATTGGTTGTGGAAAAGAAAGGTAGTTGTTGAGATATTTAAGAGGGAAATGATAACATGGGACGTTATGAGTGTTAAGGATGCATTTTCTGAACCACCAAAGTTTGGTCCATTGTAGTTGAGGGCATAAGCAGGTAGTTGTGTTGAAGTAAATATCTAGTGGTTCCATTTCCTAATAACTTGATCTTTCAAGACAAGTTGTTAGACCATCCAAAGTGTACATGGTATTAGAGTCAAAGGTTTGAGATTCGAATAATATTGGCGATATATACCAAGAAAAATGTTTATTTACCCCATATTGTGGCTAATGGACTATTTGCCCCGTGTTTGTGTTTATCCATGTGCTAAACCTTAAAAATCTACCTTCACGTGAGGGAGAGTGCTGAAGTGAATAATTAGTGGTTCCCTTTCCTAATAGCTTGAGCTTTTGGGATATGTGGTTAGACCATCTAAAATTTACAACTTGAACTTGTTAGATATTAGAAGAGTCTGGGCTGAAATTGAGTAGAAATGTTTTGAAAAATTTTGTTGGCCTCATATTATATAGTGGCAATATAATTAAGGACAATTAGCTTGACAAGATTGCTAGAATATGGAATTGGGGCATTGAAAGTGTGTAAATTAATTTATATGTTGAAAGAGATGTTCAATATGACCCTCATGAAGGATCTGACGCCAGACATGCATACTGCAAATGGCAATAAAAAGGGATGGTGTCAAGTTTCATTACAGTCCATGTGCAGACCTGTTAGCAAGAAGAATATCTCTCTTTTGAAATATATTCACTTTTAAAGATCTGATTAAATGTTATATACTACGCCATGAAGGCATGCTAGTTATATCTACATTTGAACCACACAATTAAGTGCGAAGGGACAGATGATCAGGCATGTGTATAGCCAAAAAATATTGTCATAGGGGTTGGAGAAGGCTAGGATTGGGTGGAAATATGGAAGCTTTTTGAGGGGGCATAATATCTGCAATAAGATCCTAAGCTTGATTAACAAATTGCATATGAAAGGCTGCGACCAGGTGATCTCCAAGCTTCATGATTGTTCTCTTACCAAAAAGAGAGATAGATGTTCCAACTAGGCATCAAGCAGAGTGTCAATGAAGTTACCATCGCCAATCTTATAGAAGCAAACCTGATACGAACCTGAAACTTAAGGACTGTGTCATTCCTACATGGAGCCGCTCTGTATTCTTACTTTAGTATTGCAAGTTTGCTTTGCCTTCTGCCTTGTGTGTGTGTGTGTTTTTTTTTTCTTTTTTGTTTTTTTTTTGTTTTTTGGTGAAGTTAAAATTCATTTAAAACCCCAAGAAATGTAGAACGAGCAGCCTGGTGGGTATTTATTAATATGGGTGCGAATTGTTGTCGCTCTTTCAGATTCTCCCTGCTGGAAAGGAGCTGTTGTATTGTTTAGTTGCTTTGAAAGGTTTAGCTTCCTGCAGCCAGGGTAGAGAGGCGCTTTCAATAGTGCTTCTTTCCCATACAGCTATGGGGCAAGAAAAAGCTAGTGAAATGGATGAGAAGTGTGAAATGACTGATGAATATGATTGGAAGCAAAATGCTCCCCTTCTTTGTTGCTTGAAAAGCTTACTGGAACCTTTGACCATGGATAGTGGTGTCCATCTGCATACTATTGAGTCTGCTAAGGAGTTACTTTTATGCATTATTTACCTTTATGAAGATGGCAAAAAGTGAGTGATAAGTTTTCATCTTCTGTTTTCCTTCATGTAAATAGTTTATATTTGGTTTCTATTTTTTTTTTTCTTGTAGTGTCGGAAGTATTTCAGTTGCAAAATTTCTCTTCGGGATTTCAGACAGCTCAAATGGTTTGGATGATATATCTCAAGAGAAATTGCAGGATATTACTAATTTATTAAGACTTCTTGATGACAGCATAACAATGAATGAGCACCTTTTCTCACAAAATGAAAAGACCTCCTCATATCAGGTAGCGGATCCTCCTTTACATCTCTAAGGAATGAAGCCCATACAGCTATAAAAGGAATCTTGATGACATGTTTCTAGCTTAGTTAATTTTTGAGGAAGAAATTATAGTATATTCTGGGTGGCATCATTTCTGACTGTTACTGACCATATCTGGAATCTACAGGTTAGAGAATCAATCAAATTGGTCCTACCAATGTTGCAGGATCCTACGCATTCAATCCAAGAAGAGAAGGTAAGAAGTGGCAATTTTAATTCATATCAAGATGTTTTAACTCCGACCAAGCTTGTTGCTCCTCATATAAGGATCTCTTCTTTGGATGACGAGTCAGAAGTTTTGCTTTTGAGATCGGAAAGATTTTCTCGGACTGATAGCATTTTGAGTTTAGATGGTATCATGGAGCAGTATTTATGGGAGTGTCCTGATACATCTGCGGATAAGTTAATGATGGGAGTCATGCCAATGAAGAGGAAAACTGCATCATCAGAGGCCCCAAATAGGCGTGCAAGGGGTGAAAGTTCCATGGCTGAATATATTGGAGCTAATAACTTTTCTCGTGGAATGGGTGGGACCACTTTGCCTTCTGGTACACTCCGCAGGGATACTTTTCGACAGCGTAAACCTAATACAAGCAGGCCTCCATCTATGCATGTGGATGATTATGTTGCTAGGGAGCGGAACTTTGATGTAGCCGGCAGTTCTAGTTCAGTTCAACGTGGTATTTCTGGGGGTAGGCCTCCTTCCATTCATGTTGATGAATTTATGGCCAGACAAAGAGAACGCCAGAATCCAGGTGTCTTTCCAGTTGCGGAGGTGATGGCCCCACAAAGTGGAAACTCACCAACCCAGGAAGAGAGTGTTTCAACCAAGGTCGAGAAGTCCAGACAGCTGAAAGCTGATCTTGATGATGAGATTGATATTGTCTTTGATGTGGAACCTGAGACTGATGATAAACTACCATTTCCTCCATCTGATGATACTGCACAACCAGTTGCTTTACAGCCTGGAGAGTCGCCTCACTCAATTGTAGAAGAGACAGAAAGCGACCAAAATGGAAGTTCTCGGAATCGTCATTTGAGTGGGAGAACACCATCTGATGCTGAGGTGGAATCTCATGAAGAATTTGTTCTGAGGTCTGAGAGGCTGCTTACCTGGGAAGAAAGCCTTAGTTCCGTAAATTTCCCTCCATCAAGCAAAGGTAAATCTTACTACCATAGGCAGCCTGATGAATACAAACATCTCAATTCTTCCAAATCTGGCATGCCACCAGTTTCCTCTGTTCTATTTGATCGAGATTCTACTCTTTCTCCTTTACCCGGAGACTCAAGGTTGCCACCAGTTACTTTTTCTAGGAGAGAGAGTCCAAAACAGCCTGGTAATATTTCTTTTCCAAGTATGGCCCTTGGACAACATGACAAATTTGTTGCTGTCAGTCAGCCTCCTCTACCTCCCTTTCCCCCTCCTACCATCTCATCCCTGCATTCTCAACATGCTGAACATCTCAGAGGTCAGGTGGCTAAGAATGGACCTAATCCGTCCTCGCCTTACCCTTTTCAAACATTTGAACCCACTGGTCCTAATGGTGGCTTGCCTATCTCCTCGCCATTTTCAGATTCTTCAAATCACCCAATGACCATGCAGCTTAATGCTGATCATCTACCAACCAGCATATCTGGGTTACCTTTGGTGAGCGTGCAGCCCATACTGGACACTAGATATGCATGGGCTTCTTTCTCTTCTAGTGGCAAACTAAATGATGGCACTCAACTAAGTTCGTCTTCAAGGCCTCAGCAGCCACCACTTCCACCTATGCCTCCTCCTCATTCTTCTCAGAATTCTTCTTCTCAAAATTTTCCAAGTAATCTGTCCAGTCATCAATTGCAGCAGCTTCAGTTGCTTTCACAACCTTCACATGATGGACGAGTTCCGGTCTCTTATTCCCTGCCTTCTTTTACACCATCAGTTATGATAAATAGGCCGTCATCTTCTGGTGGATCACTTTTTGCGGGGGCGCACACACCGCAACAACAAAACCCAAGTGCAGCAAGTCCAGCACCCTCTATGTCTAATCTCCAGTCAGCTATGCTGTCAGTTCAGTCTCATCCACCTTCCCAGCCTTTCCGTCATCAATCTCCTCAGCATCTCAAGCCATCAGATCAAATAAATATATTGCCACAAAATCCAATGCACGCGCAAGCCCAGCTATTGCAACCTCTGCAGCAACTTCAGATGCCTCATATGCAGGTTTATTATCAAACGCAAGTACAACAAGAAGAATTAGTTCTGCAACCTCAGCATCAGCAGCAGGGTGATGGTGGAGTCCTACAGCAACAAGATTCAGCCACGACCTTTCAGCAATTCTTCAATAATCCCGATGCCCTTCAGGTACTACAGCTATGGATTTTTTTTTTCTTTTGTTGTATTCATACATGGGGTATAGTATATTCAGACAGATGATTCTGCAATTGCAGTCATTGATAAATGACAAAGAAAAGCTATGCCTGCTTTTGGAGCAGCACCCAAAGTTGATGGATATGCTGCAGGTTAGTTTTTTACATTATCTATGCATATCAATGATTTCATGAATCTCATTTTCTTATTATTCTTAGAAAATGGACTATTCCATTTTATTTTCTTTCTCCATTCTTTTTTTTTGGGGGGGGG
>JAVDBV010000766.1:0-15937 GCA_032619315.1 Piper longum
GGTGACGCGACAAAACAAAGGGGGGATTTGTGGTTTCAGTAGTCGGGGAGAAAGGGGAAAACACGCACAAGGGTAATTTGGTAATATAAATTTGACTCACTCTCTACTCAACTCAATAATAATAATAAATTTCAAAAAATAAAAATAAAATATCATAAAATAAAATAATAGTGTCCTAACTCAAATGACATGTTCTGAATGTAAAACCCATGACTTGAGTCACTGTCTTATAGTCGTTAGCCGGTTGGTTTGGCTGTTGTTTTCAGTCGAGTTAATTTCAGAACACGTGCCCTAAACTAAAGTCGGTCGTGTGTTATGAGCCATGATGATCATGTGTACCCAAGTATATGATGATAATATCATGAATACAGAAGAAAATAATGAGTTATCAGAATATATAAGAGTTTGTCAGTTTATTTTTATTTTATTTATTGTGAATCGTAGAATTAGTTTTAGGTCGTTTATCGTATTAGGATGCGTATTTATTATGTTTGGGTGGGTTATTAGTTATAGATCATGTCATTGTGATGTTATAGTATGTAATATATTTTATGTGATTTTTTCCTATTTTTTTGAAATTTTTTAAGATTTATTACGAGTTAATATTATTTTTGACTCAAGCCAGTGTCAAGTCAAGTTTAATTTACAAGTTTGCCACCGACCACCTTTCTCATCCAAACCACTACACTCACTTCTCCCCCCAAACCCTAATTGCCACCATTGGGTTGTCCCCACCACCGCCGATCGCCACTCCGTCGTCAATCGACGCCCCAACCCCGTCGTGCCATCGTCGTGTCGGTACAACTAACCCTGGTCACCGTGTGGCAGCCACGACGCCGGAATCACCCACGATTTTGTCACCATTTCCGTCAATGATTCCACCGTCGACAACCACCACTGTCGCCATCCAGTGGTTGCCTCGACGTCTTCGACCAACCCCCGACCTTCCTCGACTGGAACGGAGCCCAGCACCACCCATCCCAGCCGACACCACCAGCCGCCTCTATTTTTGCCATTTTTCAGTGAGCCATTGCCTCTTCTGACCACTTTGATGTCATAGACATGTCAGGCTTGCCAAGCCAGTTTCAATGGTACCCAATACCCCTCCTATTCTGCCAATAGCCGCTGTCGGCGATTGCCGCCAGAAAATTGTCGGAAAGCCACTGAAATTGCCGAAAAATTGCTAGAATCCACTGGAAAACTGGATTCACTGGAAATTGGAAAATCTTCCACCAAGCTCATCCAGTCGAATCCGATCAAACTTTGGGCACTATCGAGCACTGAATTCGATGTTTGAGATGCACTAGGAAACCCTACCAGTCACCGATTGCTGACGACGCGAGGTTTAATCACCTCTGATTTAATTATTTAAAATTGATAATTATTAGCACAATATTTTAGGATTGATTGTTGATAAAATGAATGTCTAATTGTGAATAAAGTAATGACTTGCATGATTTGATTGATAGTGAACAAATGTTAGTGATCTTATTAGGCAAATTAAATCTGAGCATGTTAATTGACTGCAACATAACTTAGAAACACATAATAAAAATGATATGAAGAAGATGAGCTAGAGTTATTTTTACGTTGATGATTGTTGATTGGTAATAGATGATTATTGTATTGTGTGTGGTGTTCATATGAGTTTGATGCATCATTTAGTTAGTGGGCGTTAGCTTCTAGATTTGATGTGTAGGTAAGAAGTAGGAGCTTGACGCCTAGGTGCAATAACATGCTTGGAGCTTCTACCAGGTCTTTTTAGGACTCATCTCTATTTTACGCTCTATTCTATCGTATGTTTGGTTTATTACGTGCATGACGGGTTAAGTGACATTTTATCAAATCTCACTTAACCTAGGCCATTTTAACGAACTGTTTCCGAAATTAATAACCCTCGAGGATGAGATCCCTAGAGTATGTTTTTAAAAATAAGATCCACCACAACTTGCCTTCGGGCCTATTTTATAAATCCTTTTCCAGGCTTATATATATAATTTTACCGAGTTTTCAGTGAGACGGGAGATGGTGGAACCGACTTGCATGTACCATGAGCGGATGCACGTGATAGTCAAAGCGGGCTCTGGATTAGTGAGCGGACTATTCCATTCCTGAGGGATCCTAACAACTCCGTATTTGAGTTCCTCATAACTGGAGAGTGTGGAGGTTTACGATTATTGTTAAGTACAGCGCACGTCCAAACTTGTGGTTCAAAGGGTACCAAAGGCGACTGCCTGAGAGTACTCGGCCTTCGTGCTCAAAGTTAGGAGAATTATGGAGGTAAGGAGAGGGCTTAGGATATACTAGTAGTTCCGAAGGATCAGAAAATGAAATGAGAAAATTTCGAGAGAGGCATCATCACAACCAGATTATTCAGTTCAGGATGCTACCGGGTCTGCAACCCAGTGGCTCCCCAGTAGCTGCACTTCAGAGAGGTCACGAGGTCACAAAGAGTATATGAATATTTTCTTTCATATGAGAGTTTGCTCTTATAGCCAATTTGATATTAGTTACATTTTGGAATAGTAACACTTGTTATTGATGTGTTTCTGTACTATATGTAAATGACGAGTATGAGATGGATGTGCTAACTTGGACCGAGGAGCAGTGAGGTCTCTTGCACACATGTTAGATGATTAAATGTTTAATATTTTGTTTATGATTCTATTATATTGAAACTAATGTGAGGAAATGCAAAGTTTGATGACATGATGTGAAATATGAATAGAATGCACAGGTGGGCTGAGACTTAAGATTCAGAGTGAATGATGCATACAATAGATTAGAATGTTAATATTCTATTTATGTATATATATTTGTATATGTCATTTTGATAGGGTGGCCCCTAATTGCACTTTTAAGGGAGACTCTGTCCATTTTATTTTGGAATTTTTATTGATTTTGTTGCAATTATTGGTGTGTGAATTAAATTTCATTTCATCCATATAATAGTATATTAGGGTTTTGTGTATTCATCCATGCATATAGCGAATTGTATCTTTATCTTAAGATGCCGAGATTAGATCCGTACGAGTTGGGCTCGGGTTAGCCGACCAACCGGGGCCCATGACGTTCTAGTTTGGTTTACAAGCGTGAACCGGATTTAGGGTGTTACACTAAACCTACTAACCCACCCAAAACTAATAACTAATGCATCATAACGTGAAAAAGGGAATAATTCTAACTCTACAATTAAATGCATAAAATAAAGAATAAAAATATGGCATATTGTCATATATTTTGATAACTTGTTTTCCTCCTATGTTACCAACATTATCATCGTATACTAGGGTGCGCTTATGTACCACCCCAAATCCGGCCCATTCGCAAACTGAAATGAAATATTACGTGTCACCTGATTAAGTTGGTCAACCCGAACCTAACTCGAATGGATCTACTCTTGGTATCTTAAGATGGAAGATAAATATCATTATACATATATAAGATGCAAGAAACCCTAAGAGGATACTGCATGAATGACATGATAATTAATTCACACTAAAAAATAATTACCATAAAATCGATTAAATTTATAAAATAAAACAGACAGATTGTCCCCTATAAGTGTAATAGTGGGCCACCTTGTCAACGAAAAAATATATAAATATATAAATAAACATTACAATGTAACATAAACTATTCATTTCATAACATACTAAAGTTACAATCACAAAACCTTATACATAAATTATAACTCAACCCGTCTCTTTGTTTTATCTGTCATGTCATTCTCACTTGCAATATCAATCTCAAAATATTGTCATTATCATTTCATCATAAAACATAATACTTTAAACTAAAATATTATAATCAAACACAACAATCCAAACATATCGTGCCATGTTTGTGTGTTCACATAGTAGTCGTTGTTCTTCCGTCCATATTGGCATATCAGACTCTTGCTCCTTATCTACATATATATAAAAATATGTCTATAACGAGTGTTATTGGTCTAAAAATAACTATACCAAACTGACAAATGAGAGCTAACTCTCATTTTGAAGAAAAAATTATATATCTTATGCAGAATTCTCATATGGCCATTTACTGGAGAGCCATTGGGCTACAAAGCCAATAACGTCATAAACTGGCTAGTGATGTGGAAATTATAACGCAAGTGTATGTGTTGAATCAAGTAATAAAAGTGATAAAAAAGTATCGTCCCACGAGGAATTAGTAGTAGATTTTCTCAATTACCAAAACTAATTTAATTAATTATACTTAAATGAAAACAAATTCAAAAGTGATTTAATTATGAATTACGACTAAATTAATGTAACATGCAATATTTAAATGATAAATTTAACTTCAAGATGACAAACCTAGGATTTTCAATCTATATAATTAAAGTTATAATTTTTACCTATGAATTGTAGATTCGAACTATTAACCACGAGAATTAATTATTTATGGCATCTCTTAAATTCACCATAAACTTATCACTCGGACCCAACTTCTATATCTCTATGAAATTGCGTATGTAAAATGATACTTTAAGTTTCGTCTTTAACAGTTACTCAAGACATATGAGTATATCTTTATCTCATATGTAAATTACCAAAAATAAATGAACAAAGGCTATTTTATTCAATGACAAATCTACTCTTTCTATCTCTAAACAAGATTAAATCTCTAAATCAATCAATAGGTGGCCACTTTAATGATAATATTAACGAATAGAATAGAATAGATGATCCAAAAACACAATCACATAACTAAAAATTAATAACTTTTATTAATCCATGCACTAAATTTCATTGAAAATCTTAGAAAAGAATTTACTCCATAAAATATTCAAATAAACCCAAGAAATTCATATATGATAAGAAAGACATCATTAATCACAAAGAAAAATAAATCAGAATAAAGAAAAACTCTTTTGAAGAAAGCTAATTCTTCTTCTGATTCAATTCCTTCGTTGTTGCTCCCTGTCTTTCGTGCCGTCATTTTTGCCGTCTTTTGTTGTTCTCCTTTAAATAAAACCCTAATTCAGTTTATAAAGGATCCACCTAAATATTTTAAGTGGGGTCCACAAAAATCTTCAGAATTACCCGTCACTACAGTATCCGCCCAAGTTGCTATAGTATCCACTCGGTTTGCTACAATACTAGGTCGCTAAGTACCAGTCCTTCCAGAATTTACTTTTCCACCAAATTTTGCCCTGAATTTGTTCCGGATCGTCTTCTAACTCTTGCACATTAATAGAACAACATTAATTAACACTTTTTACACCAAAATTATAATAATTTCTCGCATTATTAATAATAAATAACAGACTCTTAAACTAATAAAATTAACATAATAATTACTCGAAAACATGACAAAAACTCAATATAAAATGCACTGAATAAGAGCTCTTTTATTAAGTTATCAGCTAGTCTAGTGATGCCTCTCTCGACATTTTCTCATGTTTCTTTTTTATTCCTTGAGAGTACCAATATATTCTAAGCCCTCTCATTTCCTCCATATATCTCCTGGCATTGAGTACAAAGGTCGAATTCTCTTAGGCAGTCGCCTTCAATACCCTTTGAACAATATATCCGGAGGTGAGCAATACTAAACAGCACCCGTAAACCCCCACATTTCTCTGGGTATGAGGAGCTCAAAATGCAGAGTTGTCAGGATCCTACGGGAAACCCTCTCACTAATTCAGAACCCGATGTGAGTAGCTCGTGTACCCATTCATGGTATGTGCGAGTCAATTTCACAATCTCTCTTCTAATTAAAAACTTGATTAAATTTATATATAGGCCTAAAAAGGAATTTATATAATATGTCTAAAGCAACTTGCGATGAATCTTATTTTCGAAACCAAACTTGAGAGATATCATCTTCAAAAGTTAATAATCATGAAAACTATTTGATTAAATGACTTAAGCTAAGTGAGATCTGATAAAATACTATTTAACTTGTCGTATAATCAATAAAATAAATCACAATAGAATAAATAATAAACTAGGGACGAGTCTTAAATGGACTTGATAGAAGCTCCAAGCGATGCTATATGCCTAGGCAGCCAGCCTCCTACTTCATACAGACGCATCAAATCTAAACACTAACACTCAAACTAGCTATATATCAAATCTAAACACTAACACTCAAACTAGCTATATAATGCACAAATGAAATAAATGTCCGTGAATCTATATAATGCATAAATGAAATAAATGTGCGTGAATCGTTACAAATTTATCATGCTGCCGAGCTGTGATTGGCTCCCCCTCACCTGCTCTAGGTGCTGCTCCTTGCGCCGGCTTCAATGCAACTCTCTGATTAGGTCCTTGACCAGTGTCACCCGCACGCGTCTCTTTATCTCTCTTATTCGTTACTATTCATATTTTGGATAGTGCAATGTTTGTTTATTAATTTTAGTCAATCGGGAAGTAAGAAAGGCAACGTTTTGCTTTTTAGTCATGTAAGTATGTGCGAAAGATGTTACTTGTTTTCCCAATTTTGAGAGGCACTTCAAGTTGGCATCCCTTTCTGCAGCCGCGGCCATGGCCAAGGCAACAACGACAACCAGAGAAGGAATTCAATACTGTGAAACTTAATCTTTCAAGACCGGAGATGATATTTTAGGGAACATAGTTTTTTTATATTATCTCTATTCGGGAAAATTAAACCCTTGGGGTGGCCTGGTCTAGCCCTTTTGACCAACGTGGTTTTTTTTTAAAAAATATTAATATATTTATCTTATTTTTTGAATGAGGGTATTTTAAATAATTCAAAATTTCTCTTTTTTTATAATTATGTTTAATTCTCCCACTTCCAACTAATATAAAAAACTATACCTCACATTTTCTGGTAAAAAGCTCTTTAAAATAATGTTGAGTGTATATTTTAAATAAACAATTATTTTCACTTGACTAAACTCGATTCATATAATTATAAATTACATTCTTTTCCTACAGTAATGCAAATTAAACCTTCTAAAAAAGTTTGCCTTTTAAGTTCAATTGGACTCAACTTGTTAAGAAGAAAGAAAGCACAATCTGTACTTCAAACAGTCACTGAATGGCTCACATTATCTTTATATAACCATTAAATCTCATAACTCTGGAGGTTTGAAAAGGATTAACGTGATGACTAAGAAAAGTAAGTTTTCGAAAGTCCATATAAAACCATTTTGAGAAAAAAAAATGTTGGAAAATTGTACAGTTAGAGATTGACTCCATCCTATTTTGACAACTCAAGAAAGGGTTTGCAAACTCCAGAACTGTTAAAAAGAGTTGAGACCTATAGAGGATACTTGCCACCCATTCCTTCCAACCTATCCACACACAACAAAACACAAACCATTTTTCGCAGAAGTTTACATTACAAATGATCCCACTCAATCAGTTCATTCATGTCAATAATTTGCACCCACAAGTTGAAAGTAAAAATAAAAATAAGATCATATCTACAATTCCATATTCACATTTTGTTTCAGAGTAACAAATGCTTTTTATCTTTCTGAGTGTTTCAACAACAATCAAAAGATACACACGGGCGTGGAAGGAAGCCATCGTTCAATATAGTCTCCGTTCTAAAACAAAAGAATTATGGTACAAAACACAAAGGAACTGATCAACTACTCTTGAAGAAGTTCAGACCCCAACGATGACGGAGCCCATCAATCACATGAGAAGCGGGGTTCTTTTGCACCTTTAGAGTTGCACGAGTGCCAGCGGTTCCACTATCGTCTACTTGAGACTTTCCATTAGGAAACACTGTCTCTGAACTCACTGACGCGTTAGAGCAGTCTCCACCATCTAAAATACTTCCTGCCTGAGATGTGCAAGGGTCACATGTGGTTGGTACATGGGACTCCCTCTCCTCCCTGAGGCTATCCATATCATCGGTGACATTGTCGACTCCTTTAACTGTGGAAGTTTGCTGCTCATTCCCAGGGGTGGTTGAACTGGAAGAAGGAGAACCTGCATCCGGAGGCTTGCCTTCTTGCTGAGGCTGCCTGATCTCCAAATCCTTCAACGACATTATTACTGCTTCCATAAACATCTGCTGCTTCCATCACATCGAGCAACTATTAGAGAGATGAGAGACTTAAGGTTAGTGACAACAAACAAGAAGCAAACAACCAACCCTTTCTTCATTATCCAGATCGTAGGGTATGTCTCCAAACTTCTGGAACGTGTACTCTAAATGCTGGTCATCTGCTGTGGAAATGAAAGAGTCATTGCCCTTTGAAACGTCGAAGGTTATCAATCTTGACGAGGATCCCAGGCCATCTTCTGTTTCATTTCCCTGCAACTTCAGTTCAACCATAAATTAAACTTAACTATCTGTCTTCCATAAAAACACATCAATGACATCGGACAAAGCAATAAACAGCTGAAAATATAATTAAAGAAGATAAGTTCAAGATGACCAACTACCTGTACTTTCAATTGATCTTCATTCAATGCAATGTCATCAGGAACCTACAATAGCCCAAGATTTAAAATGTACAATATTAACAAAATAAATAATATTGGACAATAATTGGAGGTACAAAATCATCCAAATGTAGGGATTGTCCAATGCAGCCCAACCTAATGTCCTCAGAGCTTTTTACAAGGATATGAAGTAGTTTGAACTATCAGTTTAGTTCAAATTTATGCATAACATGCCAATAAATAAAATACATGCCAGAGTGAAAAAAAAAAACTTGATAATCGTGATGGTATGCTGCAGAA
The DNA here is from genome assembly GCA_032619315.1 of Piper longum. Classification (NCBI taxonomy): domain Eukaryota; kingdom Viridiplantae; phylum Streptophyta; class Magnoliopsida; order Piperales; family Piperaceae; genus Piper; species Piper longum. The sequence goes on from JAVDBV010000766.1 coordinate 8,679, forward strand.
AAACCAAATCAAACAAATAGAACAGCGATCCTAAACAGGAACACCAAACAGGTTTCCAGTGCACAACATCTACAGGAATATGCAGTTGATCATTTATTATATAAATATGGACGATGAGGAACCTTGAGAGCCAAAAACACATTTGTCAAAACTATAGGTAACTAATGACACAATTAACAGGTAGAACACTATCAATATGCAGATAAAAAGAGGAAAGATATTTCAAATACCTCTGTCCGACTCATAGGTCTAACTGATCGCAGTTGATTAATAGCCACTTCCGTGCTATCTGTGAGAATTTCAATCTATTAGCAAGCAAGAAAAAAGAAATAATGAAAAACAAATCAATAAATTCCAAAATATACAGCATTGTGAAATACCTGTAGTTTGCTCCACCCTAGTCTCATGTCCCACTTCATGAGCTAGATCCCAATAATCCTACATTCAGAACCATCACATTCAAATTGACGAAAACCAGAACAAATTGGTGTCTTACTCGAACTTCTTACCCTATCAATAAAGTTCGGCATTGTCTGGAAAAATCTTTCTTCAAATGCAACCTTTGGAGGGTTCAGAACATTGTGGAAGAAAATTGTTATAGAATCAAAGTAAAACTGTGGACGTGGAGAGTTGTGATCTCCATCAAATTTAATGATGTTTTTGTCACCCTGAAGAATAAACGTGCAAAAGTAGATTTCAAAAAAAGAGCCACCCAAAACTTCTGTATATGTGGAAACATGATGTTAAAAGTTAGAGCATAAAAGATCAGTTACCATGTAAGCTTCATAAATGCGATCGGAATGATGAGGGCGTATAAAATCATCATCACTGGCATGCCCAACCAAGACTGGAACAAAACATGATTTTGCAACCTGTGAAACATGGCCGAGTGTCAACCATCAAATATGGAAATTTCTAATAATTTTGTTATCAGGGTACGGACCTGGACAACATTAAGCTCCATGATGTCAAACTTTGCTTTTCTTAAGATGATTTTCCTCATGTATTGAATTGCAAGTTTTACCTGGCATTAAGGTCAATAAGTATAAGTGAAATATGCTTTTATTCAAATGCTAATTTTCAGGCTCAGTATCATACTACCAATCCAATGATAAGATAGGACAGATGGAGATGAAGGGACAATCAGATTCACGTCTCCAGCCCAGTGCTCTCACGGGATTGAGACTAGAACCAAATAACCCTTCGCTGGATAAACTTTAAGTCATGCAGGCTGGCAACTATTCTCACTTACTGTAAACTTTGGCAACCGAACTTTGTAAGTGTCAACAAGTTCCAACATCAAGTCAACAAGATTCGAAAATGGACTATCTAAAACCATTCCTGCAATGGATGGATCTTCAGCTCCGTACATCAAGCTGCAACAAACACTTCAGTTGTTCACACCACATAAACATCTTCAAATCCAAAAGTTCATGTCTGCATGTTTGAGTTCACCTAAATGCTAGGCAAACTCTTAACAACTGCAAGATTAGGTGCCCAACTGACTTACTCGTAGCTTCAGGGAGTTTTTATAGCAGAGTACCAAGTTATAACTCATACAATATTCATAACTGCAGACTGTACAGACAACTAAGGAAATATTTTGATCAGCTGTGTCAATAAATAAGAAGACTTGTGTAAATCATAACAAAGTCATCAAGAAAACTAGTGAGTTCTGGCACTTTGATGTAGATCTGTATCTTCCTTATTTTTTTTTGTAAGCTGGTGCACATGTAAATTGTTTCTCTTTTTTATCTGTAAGTTAGTATGCCTTAAAAATTCAAAATAATTTTCCCCACAAAACTTCATCCATAGTTGTGTTTTAATAATCTCAAGGAAAATCAACACAATCAGATTTTGCAGTCATCTCAATGTGGTCTAGTGAAAAAAATTGAAAGTAACTAGTTGGCTATAAACTTGTGATTAGCTTCCTTTGTCCAAATACAAGGCTGATTCAGGCTATTTGACTTTTTTGAAATCAAATAAACCACGAACTATAGCATAACTTTGATGTCCTTCATGAAGCCTTCCAAATATTGCATATAGTGTCAAAAAAACGGACGCTCGACTTTTGTTAGTGAGATCCATCTTAAACCTATAAGTTGTTTCAGATTCTAATGGGGAATAATATGTCAAATCCCTTGAATCATCATCCATCTAAATCTATGAATTAATCTTTAAATTCAAGTGCATCTTTCAGACAAGCTGATCTGAACAATAATTATGTAACTACAGTTACTGAATCTTTTTTTATGATCTTTAAATAGAAATTATAGCAGATCAGTACGTTCTGAAGGCAATCAGAAGGTGACAGAAAAAAAACTGGAACTCAAGAAAATAGCCCTCTAAAGTTCAGAAAGTGTTTAAGAGAAGCGTGCACTCAAAATTAGTTTCCATTGCAGAACACAAGTAAAATCACCTGGTTACAGCTCCCATAGACCGACCCCACAGACCAATACAAGAAACATTTCCTTCTGCTCGCAAGTAATCAACCACGGCTTTGAGGTCATCTTTCTGCAGAACATGCAAATGGTGAACAGACAGCAGGTCAGTCAAACATTATTAATGAGGGACATTGTGAATAAGAAATCTTTCTAGTGTTTTCAGGAAATAGCATGTCAAGTTATTTGACAAATGTATAGAATTTGCAAGAGTTCTAGGCTTCTCAAAGCTACTACTACTTCTTCTTCTTCTTCCAGGCTTGGGACGAACAATTCATGAGCATTGGCAACTTTATAGATATATATTTTCAAGAAGGGGGACTGCTGTATTCAATAAAAGTAGAAGCTATGGGTCAGTTATATATTTGTATCAGGCTATCAGAACTTTTTATATCTTTAGCCATTATGATAATTTCCAATACTACCTTCATGTGGCATTATTAAGCTTAAATTAAGATTTGCAGTTTTCATATATACACTTCAGTGTTTTACAGATTTTTCTTTTCATTCTGCTTTTCTACTTATTGGCTAATCTTTCTATTTTTAGATGATATTCTTTTATTTGCCGATTACTGAACTGATATAATGCTAGAATTGTGCTGGTCAAGTATAAAAAAATCAACACAAAGATGCTCTGATTAGATTATTTTTTTTGCACCATTCCCAGTGAAACCAATTTCAATACCAAAACCATCAGCAAAATTTGATTATATATATCCTTAAATCAGCTCTACCCAATCACATACCTCATTCCATCCCAAAGTGACATGCTCTCCTTCTGACAGTCCTGAACCCGAAAAGTCAAGAGCAAAAACCGTGATACTTGATGGAAGCAAAATAATAGCAGCTTCACTAGCATCTGCTCTACATCCACTGAAAAAATTGCAGAAAGTCTTCATATGACTATGATGAAATAAGAGGACAATAAGATACGGGAAATGTACAGTACCACAAATGTACAGTACCATACATTCCATAATAAGAGACAATGACATTGAGGGGAACTTGTAATGAATTTAAACAAAAGCCAATCTAACAAATTAAGCAGGGAAAAAACAGCATGGTTAGACATTTCCTAGTATAAACTGCTGTAAACAATTATGATGGTTAAAAAATAGCATAATTACTTAACAAACTGACACATTAAACAGTACTAATATGGCACCAGAAAAAGAAGAAGAAGAAGACGAAGAAGAAAGAAAGAAAGAAAGAAAAGCACTTTCAAGATCACATTCTTCAAAGTAATATACAAACAGAGATTATAAGAGATCAAAATTCTAATTTTAACCACTAACTTCCCGAATGAATGCAATACACACTCTTTCTGTTTTCTTCGCACAGCACAAAAAAAAAAATATTTATATGAATAAGACATGATATAACATAAAAAACAGTTCACATGAAAAATGAAGACAACGAAGTAGCTAATAAACAATGCTTCTTTACGCACCTATTACCATGACAGTATATCACACAAGGAAGTACCGTTCCTTCAGGAATGTGAGCAGGCACATAGTGACTACATTGCAGTGCATTTCCTCTACTGTTTACTACCTGCAAACCCAGAATACCAGCTTAAAATCGCAGTTATTACCGAGAAACCTTTCATAGGAAAGAAGTTCCAATCTGTCATGAATCATCAAAGGTTAGGCATCAAGGAAAAATTGCCTCCAAATCTTTTCTATGAAACGGCCTTCCCCTCAGTGTAAACTCTGGATCTAGCAAGTCGTGTTTGGGGCTATAATCAGCTCTGGAAAAATGCAAAATATAACTAACACAAATCAATACCAACAAAAGCTATTCCATTATCTAAACAAAACATAGCAGGCCACACCACAATAAGCACACATATCAACCTATCCCATATTAAATTCATCAAAAAGACAACCACTCCTAATTCAAACCACCAAAATCACAATCTCTCCCTCCCAGTTCCAATCCTGGCGATTCCCACATTGCATAGCCACAAAAAAATCAAGAAAAATACAATTACACCATCATATTACTCTTACCATTCACAATCCCTGCCTACAACACACCAAAATCATAAAAATCGAACATATTCACCCAACAATTCGCAGCACAAACATTCCATGCATCAAATTAACGAGAGGTAAAAAGCTATCCACACTACAAATTATCAACGCACACCTCCTACACATCAAGTTCACAAAACAGACAAAATATATATGAAAAAAAAACAGAAAAAATGAGATTACCGACCGGGGAGGACGAATGATGAAATTGACCAGCTGCTCCATGGAAAAAAAATCGAAAGAAATAAAAAAATCGGATTGATCCAACGATCCGGCGCTTCCCCAAGAACAGTTCGGGGCTTTCCCCTATTCGGGGAGACCAAGTAAATGACAAACTATCTCTGACTACACCCCACATATTCACTTATTACTTTCACCTCCTTCTAAGTTACGTATCCACTCGTTTGTCCCTGCATCTAACGCCGTTAATGATAGCACGTGAGAAGCTTACTTTTTTACCCTTTTGCGTGATCCATTGGTGCCTCCATGAAGCCACAGAAAGGTCAGGTTATTTCGTAATTATATGTTATGTAGGGGTTATTTTGGTATGTTAGGGGTAAGGATTTGGACGGTGTTAGAAAAGTGTGGACCCCACTCATGATTGTGGCAGGGTTTGAAGTTGGCGGTTTGCAGTTTGTACCCCGTCCTTTGGTGTAAATTACAGTTTTACCCCTTATTGAGCTCTTGTTGATTGAATTCGTTGACCCGGATTTCTTACATCTTAAGAATTGTAATAAATTTGTATTCACATATTTATATATGAAAAAATATTTCACATACTAAGGTTTTACTTGTTCATATTTCTATTAATAAATAATGATAATATTTTGTAATGTATTTTGAAGGTTTCATAAGCCCACAATACGAATATTTATTTATGTTCAATTATTTTTTTGGGTTTTTAATGAGATGCAACAAGAAGGTGTTTTTGCACAATCATATAGATTTTTATTCTTCAAAATTATTTTTACATATAATTAAATAAAACATAAAAAATAGCTTAAATATGATAATCCGTCTATTCAAAGTCCGTAGTATACTAATCTTATAAAATTTATAAGCCAAAAGAAATTACTTGTAAAATGATAAAGGGCATGAATAAAATAAGTTTTATACAAGTTTTTCATGGGTTATAAATAAGTTTACACACTATAAATTAAATGTCGTTTCTTAAGACAAATACGTGTCATTTGTTTTATAAGTTTGTTTATAGTAAAAGCGCAGACAAATATTCAAATCTAGTGTGACATGGTGACATTTTTTTTTCCAAAGCAAAAGGTAAGATGGTGACATTATTGCAAAAAAAAAATGCCACACATGAGTAAATAAAAATGTGCTATGATCATCTATTTTGGAGAAAATACATTTAACAACTACCCCATAAAAAAAACTCAACATTTTCCCCAAATCATAAAGAAATCTCAACATTGTATAAAGATCAGGACAAATAAGCTATAGCAAGTCATTTCAATGGCAAGTATCTTAAGTAATTAGTTCTTAATATAGTTCTCTTTGATTTGTCTATTCATCTTACCTAATTTAATGTGACGTTTGCAATCCACAACATCATACGCGCTAGTGGTGCCCCATCTTAGATCTGTCTTAGTGACCGCTATTATGTGTTGTGTATGATGACCACCTACCCGTGCATAGAAGATCATTTGAATATCTAATATGGGAATGGCTGCTCTATTAGAAAATTTGACACAATAGAGGTTGGGATTTTCACACCCGATTGAAAAAGACAAAGCCAAAAATTATCTTTACCAAAGAACTTGTCGGTCTCAAATCCAAGGCTAATCGTAATACTTTCTTTAATAAAAGATTATTGTTCTCTATACTAGAGCATTGTGGGGTAACTTGCATCTAAGATATAATATATTCTTCTCCTAGAAAGTGCACCAATAAGGAGTCTTCAATCTCTCGTCACACTGCAAAATAAAACCAAAGCTACCCTTCAAATCAAGTTTTCTTCTAACAACTCAATAAAAATCAACAAAGTGAAGAAGGAGGAGGTTCGAAAATCACATAAAAACTCTTTTTTTTTAAAAAAAGAATGATTTATAAAAAAATATTGACGAAAAAACACGACCCAAATGAAAATGTAAAACTCATGATTCGAGTCAGGGTTTTATATTTAGAACCGGTCGGTTCGACCGTTATTTTCGAGTCGAGTATGTTTCAGAACACGTATACTGAGCCGAAGCCAGTCACGTGTATGAGCTATGAGGGGTCATGTGTACCCAAATATATGATGATAACGCCATGAATATAGCAGACAAGAATGAGTTATCAGAATATATGGAAATATGCAGTACAATTTTTTTTATCAGGCAGTTTGATCGTAAAAATAGTTTTAGGCTGTTTATCACGTTAGGATGCATTACGGGTAGTTTGGGCGGGTTGATAGTTATAGAGCATGTCATTTTGAAATTTTGATGTTTATTTTATTTTCTGGGATTTTTATCAATTTTTTTGGATTTTTTTTAGAATTTATTTCGAGTAAATAATTATTTTGACTTGAGACGGAGTCGAGTCAAGTATTATTTACAAGAATGCCACCCAACTAGTTTTTCTTTCCCCACCATTTTCCCCTTTTTCAAACCCTAGCGCCGCCACCTCTTATGCATCGCCGCAGCCGCTGCCGGCGCCGCCAGGCCGCCGACCGACGCCGCTCCCTCCCACGACGGCGTCGCCGTGCCGCCCCGACCGACCCCGGCTACTGCACGCCGCCGCGACGCCAGGAATCGTCGCGCCTAGCGCCGCGCCCGCGATTCGTTCG
>JAVDBV010000767.1:0-19049 GCA_032619315.1 Piper longum
ATCTTACATTAGCGAACTAAAAATCATGTTACGACATGATTAGTGATTATAAGTATACATAATAAACAGCCTAAAACAGGATCCCTCCATTTCCATCTCCATCTCGCCGGCAAACAATGCCGACCACCAAAGCCATGGCGAAAGCCGTCAGGGATGTCATCCTTCGCCGCCTCACCTCCGACGTCTACAACGGCGGAGAAGCTCCCATCGAGTCTTTCCTCCGCGCCATCCGTCAACTCCCTCCCAATATCGATTCCCTTCGAGATCAACTCTCGGCCAGCCCAATGCTGCCGTCCACCTCCGAGCTCGCCGACCAGCTCCTCCATGAAGCCATCGTATGTTCTCGTATAAAGATCAGAACTAGCTATTCCTCTTCTTCTTATTCTTCTTCACTTGAAGCTCTCTTGTTCGCCGTCAATGGTAATGGTGTAGAAGATACTGCGGAGGCTTCTACGAGGGGGGATATGCTGCTACAAATATTAGAGACACTTGCCGGAAAATTTCCACCGCCAGCCAAGTAGTTTGAGAATGCCGTTGCATCTTGGGTAGATAAGCTGCTGTCGTCGAATCAAGATCTTCGGGTATCGTCATCCGGAGACTTGCCGTACAAATACGCGGTCTCCGGCAGACTGATCCGAGCGTTCGACCAGTCCCCGCCTCGGACGATTGTCACCTACATCGTTGTCGACACTTTCACCGATACCATCCAGAGTCTGCCATTGTCGAACCCGGTGATGAAAGGGGCGCTCGCCCAACAGCTAGTCCGAGCATTCGACCTCCGCCCGACTACGGACATGGTCGCCGACATCTTTATGAAAGCGTTTGCCGATGCCGCCGAGCAGCTGGCCGCGGCCTGCTTTCTCTCGGTATATCAAGCGACGGAGGCCCTCCACACCGCTCTGCATCGATCGCCGGCGGATGGTAAGCACGAGTTGAGGAAGTACCTGACTTTGGCCGGAGAAAAGCTCCAGCTTCCGCCGACGGCTTCTGACGAGGTCTTGAAGAAGGTGGTGATGCGGATCGCGAAGACCATTATGTCCTCTAATCCATGGAACGCACCCATCTTCGCCTTCTAATCTGCCGCTTGTAAACTGCCCGAAGAAATCAAAGAGTCGCCGGAGGCGATTGACGAGCTCGTCGATCGGTTCGTTTTCTCCAACAAGCTACCTACCATCATCGAACAGCTCAAGCTCTACGGCGGCGACGATCTAAAAGGTCCATCTACCCATCACACCCACCTGCCCAATGCAGAGCAGTTCATCTCCTTCTCCAAAATCGACGACGGCCAATGCAGCTGTCACTCGCCTGAATCTAGGATCTAAATTTTTTGATTTCAATGCATAGGTAAAACTAAAATATACCCTTTTTACTAAAATATTTTTATTTTTATATTAAATAAATTATTTATATATCGGTAAAATGAGAATTATAAATTGACAATGATCAAAATATTCCTAAATAATTAAAATATCATTATCTTTATATTAAATAAATTATTTATGCATGAGTAAAATAGGAATTCAAATTTGACAATAACCAAAATGCCCTTATATTACGAAAATATCCTTAATTTTATATTAAATAAATTATTTGTGTATATATAAAATGGGAATTAAGAATTGATAATGACTAAAATGCCCCCCCCCCCTTATCCTCCCTCCGCTGCCGCTGCCCATTCGCTCCGCTACCGCTGCCCCCTTATTTTGGCCGATTCAGATCGATTTCGATTCCGATTCCGATTCCTGCAACCATGAGTACACCGACCCCTAACCAGCAACTTACTCAATCACCTATGAGTACCTGATACAGTATTCTCAATTACCAGCACGCCTTGCCGATAAGCTGCACCCGAGAATCAAGTAGCACCACCAACTCACCACCCGATCACCCAACCACCAATGTGTGGATTGAGTTCGTGATGTCCGTCCTTGCTCGTCTCAGCAATCAGTTCCGACAACTTTGCTTTCCTCTCCACCATATAAGAGCCCGTCTTATATAGCCTTCCAACTCACATGTTATCTCAAACTCCAGATAAACCCAGATCTTCCCCACAATCTTTATATCCATAGATCATCTAAGATCTTCTCTACGTCATCCACAACTTAGGCTTCATCTCGTCTAGGATCTCTCCACCGGATGATGTTTATCTCCCCAAGAGTTAGTTGCAACTAACCTTATTGGCAACAAGCCTTATCAGCGATAAGCCTTATCAGTAACAAGCCTTATCGGCAACAAGATCTCACAATCTTCTTCAGTTGCACATTGTCTGCATTGTCGAACCCTCCTGGTTCGACCATAGCCCACTCACGGCCATGTCTCAACCACTCCCAGCATTCGGCACAATGATTGCTCAAAATACTAGCACATGCTCAGGCACTGTTTTCCGATCCCGCTCCAAATGCCGGAACTCCGCTATCGGCTCGATCGCGTCCACGCACCGCTCGTGCACCCGCTACCCGCTATGTTTCTTGGTAGCGCCCGCTGCTCGGTACCACTACGCCTCTCGTTAGCGCCTGCTGCTCGATACCGCTATGTTTCTCGATAGTGCCCGCTGCTTAGTCATGACCCATTGCCCGCACCTCTGCTCGGTCATGATACTCAGTTATCAACACCCGCTCCCAGTACTCGCAGCCACTGCCGGTACTTGATCGTGATAGCAACCTCTCGGCTAGCTTCAACCTTGCCCGCTATGGACTACCCGTCCTGAGGTTTCTCGGTGCGTCAAGCAGCGTTATGCTCGGCACTTCAGATCCCTATCTAAATACCGCTACTTGACCTCTAGCACCCATCATCAGCACACCGTGCACCATAGTCTGATCCTTGCCCAAAACTATAACATGAATTGTCACTCGGTAAGTTGTTTTGCCACTGGGATAGCTCCGACTACCCCTCCTTGGATTCAGGATGACTAGGGACAATCACCAAACCCTAACTCCCAGCGCATCCCACGGTTACACCCATAATAGTTCTCCCTCACCAATGAGACCCGATGTCCTCGTCGGAGGGTTAAGCCTTGCCCAATACTTCCTGATTTTGCCATAGGTCCCTTTCCTTTTCCTAACTCACCTCACTTTTTGGTTCCCCTCTCCATTTGATAAGGTATTCCATCTTCAAGTTGGTAGCACCCTTGTTGATCTGCCTATGCTCCAAGATTTTCTCCACCTTCTTCTCAAATTGCTGTCGGATAGTCGGTGGAACTCTTTTTGGATGAGCCCTCCTTGGATTGACCAAATCCTCATAGAATGGTTTCAAAAAACTTACGTAAAAAGTCGGGTGGATTTTATACCGTTCGGGAAGTTTCAACCTGTATGCTACATTCCCGACAACTCTCTCCACCTCGAATGGGCCATCATACCGCTGCACCAACGCTTGGTGAACTTTGATACGTCTGATCTTTTTCCAAATCTGTGGCGTGAGCTTCAGCATGACTTGATCCACTACGCTGAATGACAACCGTCTTGTCTTCAAGTCTGCATACTTCTTCATCCTACATGTTGCCTTGGCTAGTGAATCCACTGCATCCCCGTACAGGTCTTGCCAATCTCTAGCAAAATGATATGTAGCTGGACACTTCACTCCACTCCCCTGTAGAGTGACCTCTCGTGGCGTGAGAGGATGATAGCTTGTTGCAACCTCGAAGGCACTTAGCCCCATCATTGAAGAACAGTGCAAGTTAAAATAGAACTGCACCGCATCAAGAAGATCCAACCAGTTCATCTGGCTGGCTGTGACGAAGTGCCTTAGGTACTCCTCCAATACCGCATTCGTCCTCTCAGTTTGCCCGTTGGACTGAGGATGGTTGGTTGTTGAGAAGTTTAGCTTGCTCCCTAGCAACCCGAACAATGACGTCTAGAACCTCCTGGTAAACCTGGCGTCTCGATCACTCACCAAGTTTGCCGGCACTCCAAAGTGCTTCACGACACTCCTGAAGAACAAGTCTGTGACAGTCTCGGCTAAGCATGCATGTGGTGCTGCTGCAAATGTGGCATACTTTGAGAATTGATCAACCACGACCAACACAGAAGACATTCCCTACACCTTGGGGAACCCCGACACAAAGTCTAGCAAGACCGAAATCCATGGTCTGCTCTGTGTGGGTCAAGGTTGCAACAAGCCAGCCTCTCGTCTTTGAACCACCTTGTCTTGCTGGCACACCAAAATAGGACCGCACGAAAGCTTCTATATCTGCCTCCATCTTCGGCCAATAGTACACTTGTGACATGAGTGAATACATCTAGTCTCTCCCTGGATGTCTTGTCCACTGGGTATCATGTGACTCCTCCATAAGCTTTCATCGTAGCCTATCCGTAGGGATGTATAGACGTCCACCACTAATGTAGACTACACCTCCATCTAGCCAATACTTTCGAATCAGGCCCTCCCCGATTCCATCAACCACCTTCCTGTACTCCGAATCCCCCTGGCTAACTCAAGCACCTGCTCCAACATTTGAGTCTCTACCGTACTCACAGCCACCACCATCTCTATGTTCTTCCTGCTTAGGGCATCGGCAACATGGTTGGTTCGCCCCGGTTGATGCAACCATTCAAAGTCGTACTCGGCTAGGAGTTTCTGCTACCTAGGTTGACGTGGAGACAACTTCTTCTAGGTCTTGAAGAAGATGTTAACAACGTTATCGGTGATAACCATAAACTTGGACCCCAACAAGTAAACTTGCCAAACTCTGAGGCAATGCACGATGGCTAGCATCTCTTTCTCATGCGCCGAGTATCTCGTCTCGGCATCCTTTAGCTTCCAGCTCTCGAAAGCTATTGGGTGCCTAGCCTATTGTAGCACACCACCCACGGCCTTGTCTAAGGCATCCGTCACCACCTCAAATGCTTGATTGAAGTCTGGCAACTTCAATATCAGCTCCGATGATATGGCAGCCTTCAGCTCCTCAAAAGCTGCCCAGCATGGCTCTGACCACACCCAAGACTTGTCCTTCCTCAACAAGTTCATCAAAGGTGACACCACACGGCTGTAGCCATTTATGAACTTCTGGTAATAGTTGGCCAGCCCTGGGACGCTGCGTAGCTCCGCCACCTTTGTCGGTTTCAGCCATTGAGTAATTGTCGTCACTTTGGATTCCTCCATTCTCACCTCACCTCGGCCAACTCTATGCACTGGGAAACTGATTTCTCCTAGGTCGAACTCACATTTTCCCCTCTTCACAAAGAGTTTGTGCTCCCTTAGCCGATGCAAAACTTGCTTCAGATGACCCGAGTGCTCCTCCATGGTCTCACTGTAGATGACAATGTCGTCCAAGTACACCACCATCAACTTGTCGATGAAGTCCCAAAAGACGTCATTCATCAAGTTGCAGAACGCGGCTGGTGCATTCGTCAGACTGAATGGCATTACAAGGAATTCATATGACCCATACCTTATAACTATCGTCGTCTTCGGGATGTCCTCCGGCACAACAGACTTGCCAATATCCCAACCTCAGGTCCAGCTTAGTAAATACTCAAGCTCGACTAAGACTATCAAACAAGTTGGCTATTAAAGGAACAGGGTACTTGTTCGTAATTGTTACCTTGTTCAATCCCTGGTAATCGACGTACAATTGCATTGATTCGTCAGTCTTCCCCTGGAATAGAACTGGTTCTCTGTATGGTGCAGTAAATGGCTGAATTTTTCGTAAATCCAGTAGTTGGATTTTCAACTCCGTGAGTTCCTTAGGCGACATCCTATATAGCGCCTTTGCTGGCGTCCTCACTCCCGTAACCAGCTCTATCGAGTGTTCGATCGCACGCTTGGGAGGCAACCCGTCTGGTAATTCAGCGGGCATCACATCGACATATTGTTCCAGCAATCCGACTATCTCTTCCAGCACCACTACCATGCAGTCCGGCTCGATCTCCCTCATCACCACAAGATAATTTGAGGCACCCTTCTTGCACCCACGAGCCACTTGCATTGCCATTAAGTGCTTGCCTCCAAAGGCACAGTCCTCAACCCTCAAAGGTCCTCCCTAGCCATGGATGAAGCTTGCACCCGCTCAATCCATGATCAATATGCCACCGAGTTGTGGGAAAACTCCCACACTAGCAGCCCGCATGAAGGTATTCTTGATGATTGGGTCGAAATCACCATTAGGTCCATCCGTCCCTCATTGTCTCCCAAGAAAACCCTCACATTCCTGGCCATGCCATCAACCTGTTTCACCTGTGAGTTGACTTCTTTGATCTTGCTATTTTGGATCCAGGTCTTCAACCCTAGCTCCAACACCATCCCCTTGGAGACAAAACTGTGCGTAGCACCCATGTCGATGAGGGTTGAAACCATCCTCCCGTTCACTACACAAGGAACGTACATCAAGTCGGCTCCTCCCTAAGCCTTACGTCCAGCTCTCAACGCCCCGAGTATTTGAAGGGTAGATGCTCGGGCAGGAGGCACTTCTTCCCCTTGACGTTGGTCCTCATCAACAACCATTGCGCTGACCTTAGCCTTTGATGGGCAGTCTCTTTCCCAATGAGGCCCTCAGCCAAGTACGCATGTAATGCCACCATCGGCTCCTCGGTTGTTGTTGCCCTGCCGGAAGTTGAATGTCTTCTTCTACCGCCTCGACCCCTTGAATGGCTTCTCCTTGCCATCTCGATTGCTACCTTTGCTTCCCTGAAATTTTTTTCTCAGGCCCTCTTCACGTTGACCACCCGTCGGCTTGAAATCAACTAGTGTGTTGGCTACAACCAAGGCTAAGGGCAAATCCTGCACTTTCTGCCGCTTCAACTCCATCTACGCCCACAGCTGTAGACCAGTGACGAAGTTGAACAACTTGTCATCCTCTGACATATTCTTGATGTCGAGGAGGCAAGAGCTAACAGTTCCCGCCTGCCTCAGCTTCTTGAGTCGATCTCTTGTCACCCATGTGGTGTTGGTTGGCAAGAATTGATCCCTAAGTTCCCGCTTCAACAAACCCCAAGTTTCGATTCGGGGATGACCAGCTGTCTCATCCTCCTCGGTGCGAGTTTGATACCATAACTTGGCATCCCCCAACATAAACATACTAGCCATCAAAACTTACCTATCTTCGGGTATATTCACAGTAATGAAGTACTTTTGAATATCCCAGATGAAGTTTTTCAGATCCTTGGCCGATATGTTACCCTCAAATTTCTTTGGCTTTGGCACCTTGAGCCGGCCCAGAATAGAGCTTTCTTCGGCTGCACGGTCAACACTGCCGTGATGAGGCTGCTCTGTGACCACCTGCTTCAACAAGCTTACATCAGCATGTAAAGCTTCAAATGCAACCCGGAGACGTCCAAGCATCTCTGCTGTTTCCTACACATGGCTGGGCTCGGGCCTGTCACCAACCCGAGAGTTCAAGTCCAAGATCCCTTCCGCCAAGGGATGCAGTCTATCAAAGATGGTGTGTCTATCTTCCTCATTGATAGGTCCTCCCACCAATACTTCCAGCTGTGCCATTCTCTCCTTGAGAGCTTCTGATCATGTGTCCATCCTAGGAAGCTTGTCTCTTCATTAGAATGTGGAGACTTTCCTCTGAGAGTTGTGTTGTAGTATGCGGCTTCACTTGTAGTAGTGAGGCTCGGATACCTTCTGTCACGGGGCTGACTTAAGGTAAAATTTTTTGTTCACCTTACAGCCTCCGTGCAGTGTATTCCCCTCCTGGGAACACTCATCCATTAACAAGTCACGTAGCTACACACCAAAATTGCAATACGGAAGCGATTTACCCGCACTCACCAACATGCCCGACATAGCTACCTTATCAACTGCTCCAAATAGCAGTACTTGCTGTCGACTACCAATCACCACCACAATCCTGCACACGATAGCAAAACACTGCTAACCAAGTTGTTGTCGTCTACTGCCCCAAATACCCGTACCCAATCCCGGCACAACGAGTTCCTGGAATCCAACCAAAATCCGCTACAACACTAAATCCTGACGCGACACAACACAATTATGAGAACTCTTTCCCAACCTTTATTTACTCACCAAACAAAGGAATTACAAGCAATCCCTCACGAGACTATTTGCAAGTTGTGGACATGCAAACCCCACGACCTTACCTCTCAACCTCACTCGAGAGACCGTGAGAACACTCTCAATCAATCCTCACTCTCAACCCTTAAGTCGTCCCCCTTGGATCAACTTGTTACATGCAATTCGCTCACCTAGAATTACAAAGGGTTTGAAGAACATCGAGCCCATGTGTACCTTTGATCTAGTTGAATTGACTACTCCGGCAGTCACAATGTGTAGATCAGTCCTACTCACGAGACTGGCTGCAGCACTTCACGTCGTCTACCTATCTCGGCAAGTTCCTCTCCACTAGAACTTAACACAGCTCTCTCTAATGTACTCTCCACCGGCTGTCCACTCCACCATATAAGAGACCGTCTTATATAGCCTTCCAACTCATGTGTTATCTCCAACTCTAGATAAACCAAGATCTTCCCCGCAATCGTTATCTCCAAAGATCGCCTAAGATCTTCTCTACATCATCCACAACCTAGGCCTCATCTCGCCTAGGATCTCTCCACTGGATGATGTTTATCTCCCCACGAGTTAGTTGCAACCAACCTTATCGGCTACAAACCTTATCGGCAATAAGCCTTATCAGCAACAAGATCACACAATCTCCTTCGGTTGCACATTGGCTGCATGGTCAAACCCTCCTAATTCGACCACAACCCACTCACCGTCATGTCTCAACCTCTCCCAGCATTTGGCACAATGATTGCTATAAATACCGGCACACGCTCGGGCACTGCTCTGCGATCCCACTCCAAATACCAGAACTCTGCTATCGGCTCAATCGCGTCCACGCACCGCTCGCGCACCCGCTACCCACCTGTACCGCTCTAGAAACCGGCATGCATGCAGGCCCAGTACCGCTCCAAATACCGGTAGCCTCCTGCTACCCGGTACTGCTACATCTATCAGTAGCGCCCAAAGTCCAGTACCGTAACGTTTCTCGGTAGTGCCCGCTGCTTGATACCGCTATATTTTTCGGTACCACCCGCCACTCAGTACCACTACGCTTCTCAGTAGCGCCCATTGCTCAGTACCGCTACACTTCTCGGTAGTGCCCGCTGCTCGGTACCACTACATTTCTCAATAGCGCCCGCTACTCGGTCATGATCTATTGCCAGCACCTCTCCTCGATCACGATGCTCGGTCATCAGTTGCCACTCCGGTACTCGCAGTCACTGCCGGTACTCGATCCCGGTAGCTACCTCCTAGCTAGCTTCAACCTTGCCCGCTGTGGAGTACCTGTCCTAAGGTTTCTCAGCGCATCAAGCAACGTTATGCTTAGTACTTAAAATCCCGATCCAAATACCACTACTTGACCTCCAACACCCATCATCAACACACTGTGCACCATAGTCTGATATTTGCCTAGAACTATAACACGAGTTGTCACTTGGTAAGTTGTTTTGCGACCTAGATAGCTCCGACTACCCCTCCTTGGATGCGGGATGACTAGAGACAACCACCAAACCCTAGCTCCCGATGCTTCCCACGGTTACACCCGTAACAATTACTATCCTTGTTGCCTATTTGATTGCCAATCACCAATCAATCATTAAAATATAGTGTATTAATTGAACTGAATTTAAAAAAAATAATTATTTCATATAAAGAATTTAAAGCCTTATAATTATTGTTTAAGTTAAATTTTTTAAATTATAATTAATATTTATTCTTATTTTATAACACGGGATGAAGACTACACGGAGAATGTATGTATTACATAATTCTATTGATAATTATACTTTCAAAATTTTGCCCATGGACGAGAAGAAGAGAGCTTAGCATCTTTCAGCCATTCACCTAACCAACACCTATTAATATATTGTTTTCTGTATTTCTCGTAAAGCACCTACTAGTATACAGTCGTCTATTTCTATTATATATATATATACATATATATATACATATATATATATATATACAAACATATATATATATATATATATATATATGGTTGGGCATATGCGGTACGCTTCACTGTTTACAATGATAGTAGTCCTGTCATGGTATTAGAGTACTCTTTATCTTTTAACTCGGTATTGAACTGTCCATCTTCTTTCATGCGAATTTTGCAGAGGAAATATCTGTGCCTAAGCTCAAAATTTTACTATGATGTTACTAGTGTGTGTACCTCTGAGTATACATTAGCGTCTTCTTCTTCTTCCACCTGATACCCAGAAGGGTGTTGGGTACATGGGCCAAGATTCCATGTGATCACAAATGGCTAATTTTGGATGGCTTGATGCTCATCCTGACACCATAGAGTTCATAATTCTTGTTTTATGATATTAATTTGAGTTACTAATTCGTCTTATAAATGCTGTTGGAGAGTTTTGCCTTGATCTAACATGTATGGGGAGTGTAATTTGTTTTTATCATGCACATAGTGTTAC
Organism: Piper longum; assembly: GCA_032619315.1. Taxonomy (NCBI): domain Eukaryota; kingdom Viridiplantae; phylum Streptophyta; class Magnoliopsida; order Piperales; family Piperaceae; genus Piper; species Piper longum. The sequence continues at coordinate 10,401 of JAVDBV010000767.1, forward strand.
TACTAAACGGTTGCATTATTCAACTCCTTTTCTTAAATATCTTCAATTTTCACTTGGAACTTTTAATTCATTTTCTCAACTGAAATATTTTACAGGAACGCATTTGGACCTTCCTTCGGTACAGTTTGTTTTTCAGGGATGATTATTGGTGCAGTTCGATTTGTACGAGCATCTGTTGATGGTGCAAGGAGAGAAGATGGTTCACGAGGAGCAGTATTTCTTTTCCTTCAGTGCTGTTCTAATGTTTTGCTTTCTTCTATCGACTTCCTAAACAAATTTACCATCAATTTTTCCGCTATAACTGGTGAAGCATATTGCTCATCTGCTAAGATGACATATGAACTTCTGCGACGCAATCTTCTCTCAGCTGCTTTTGTTGAAACCATCTCCACTCGAATACTGGTTGGGATCACATTCATCCTTTCAGCAATATATGCCATCGTGGTAAGTAATTAATCTCATTAGATTTCTCTTTTCTTCATGCTTCATTGATAGAACTTTGGCAGACCTCTACTTGAATTGGTGATTGCTATTTGCTTGAGTGAAACAGCACCAACAGTCTTATATGTTCACAAATATTCAGTGCATACATAGCTATGAAATGAAACCCTTCCAGTAGAATCCATTTCTTTACCTTTCATGTTATATTTACTTGTTCATACCTCATGCTTGTTTTTTGGGACTGCTCTACAGGCCTGTGCTATTCTGAAGGCTGTTGCTGCGCTTAAAGCAGAAGTTTATTTGGTGGCAGTTCTTGTTTTTCTGCTACTGTTCTCCGTATTAGGATTCTTCGTCTACGTATTGGATAATGTCATTGACACCATCTATGTCTGTTATGCGATAGACAGGGACCGCGGGGAAGTGTGTAAGCAGAGGGTCCATGAGATATACGTTCAACTGCCTCTAAGTAGAGATAACCTGCACTACCACCGTCATCTTAGAACTTCCCTGCTAGCCTAGTTGCACTGTATATCTAACTTGTAACATTCCTTGGGTTTGCCTAATCTTGAAAACTCCATAAAGAGTAATCTAGATTTGGGTATGTTTATTTGATTTGCAGTTGAGCATTGTACATTTTGAACTATTGCACCTTTCAAATAACGGAATATATTTCACGTTGGCAATGAGACATGAGTGCCTCCGACTGGCCAGTTAATCGTTACTTTGATAAGAAGCACGATAGGATCAAAATCTTCTGACGTTTTCCCCTACAGGTTCATTTTAGGCATTCTATTTTTTTTGAAAGTAACAATGCTAGAAAAATGACCCGTCAATAAATTAAAATGTTTAATTGTATTTTTTATATAAAAATATAATATATTTGAGCATTTGAGCCCTGGCGAGGATGAGTTCAACTATTTTTATTTTTATTTAAGAATTCTAGAAGGGCTAGCGCCAATGGGAAAGCATGAAGGCATCCAATTATGTCTGTAGAGTGGAAGCAAGAGCAATGGACGAGCGCCTTAATGTTGGGAAAAATTGCAAAGAAACTAATAATCGCTGGGCCTAGTAGAGAAGATGCCTTCAAAAAGTTTATTTCTTCATTCTTTTCTTTTATTTTCTTATTGATTATTTGTCATGGATCCAATTAGGCCTGAACAATTGGTTAGTTTGAGTTAAACCAAACCGAATCGTAAACCAACCAAACCAAAAATAGAGTTGTGGGTTAATTAAAAAAGAATCAAATTATAACTTATAACCGAACCAATCAAACTGAATTAGTTCAATTTGGTTTGATTTTAACCGAATTTGACCGAATAACTCAAAGTAATAACCAGCCACATTTGTTTTTATTTCCACAACATTACCACTATATAATTGAATTTATAACTAACTCATTAATATTTTTATTATCAACCCATATATTAATGCTCAAAATTATTGAATACTTTTTAAAATATTTTTCTGCTCTAAATAATAGTGAATATTTTGAAGGAATTATTATTAATTTTATGATGCTTATCTAAAATATTCAACTTTGTTATAAAAAAAAGACATCAAATTATTTTGCAGTAAGATGGGGGGGGGGGGGGAGGAATTTGTACTATTTTGATCCATGGTCTTTGAATTTAAAATTTGTATAATTTTTTTTCTTTTTTTAAAAAATAAGGTATTTTAATCAGTATTTAATAAATTATTTTATTAAATACTGGTTGAATAACTAAAGGTTTCACACCCAAGTTTATAACTATCATATCTTTGGTCCGGAAAAAGTTTGCACCCAGTCGGTCCATCTTATTAACAAAGCAAATTCTTGGTACTCCATATTTATCTGTTTGCCTCCAGACTGTTTCAAATTGTAGCTCAATGCCTGCTACACTATCAAATAAATATATTGCACCATCCAACACCCTCGAGGCTTGCTCCACTTCAAGTGTGAAATCCACATGATGAGGAGTATCAATGATGCTAATCCCATGATTGTTCCAAAAAGTGGTAGTTGCTGCCGATGTTATTATAATGCCTCTCTTGTTCTTGTTCCACCCAATCCATTGTAGTAGTTCCTTCATATACCTCGCCTATTTTGTAATTTCTACCCGTGTAGTATAGAATCCTTTCAGTTGTCATCTTCTCGGCGTCTATGTGTGTCATGATACTAATATTAAAGTAGTTTGGTTAGGATATTTGGTTCGGAAATGGATTCTGAACCAAATAAACCATTACCAAATAAGATTATTTCGGTTGAACCAAAATAAAATCGAAAATAAAATTAGACTTGAACCGAACTACCGAATAGAATTTGGTTCGGTTAGTTCAGTTAGTTCGGTTGGATGACCAAACCATGCTCATGCCTAGATCCAATGTATTCAATGACTTCTTTTGGTTTATTTTTATCTTTTATAGAGTAATTAATGTATCTAGGATTTTAATAGAACTCTACTATGAATCAATTTTTGTTTTCACCTAGTTTAATCATTGGAGTTGAATTGTTTATTTTGTTTGAGATTAATGCACTTAAGAATCTGACTAATCATTGATTAATTTGTGATTTGATTCTATTTTGGAAGAGAAAAAATAGATTAATATCTCTAATTACCATATGCACTTTGATGGAGCTGAGTGCAATGTGTTATTTTAATCTTAATTTGCATAGGAATATGATGAATTATATTAATCTAATAATTTTATGAGATGTTGCAAAAAATCATAAAATAATAAACTCTCTTGTTGTCAATTCAAATTAATTAATTAAATTAGGTAGAAATCAATTATTATTTTTCGAATCAAGAGAGAGATTAAAATCCTCGGTTTAGCATTGGATAGAATTTTCTTAATTACCATCCTTCTTTAGTTAGTTTTATTTAGTTTGTTTCTTTTACATAATTTCCTAAAGGAAATTTTGCATAAATTCTTTCTTTTATTAGAAAGTGATTAAAATAAACTGATTAGGGCTATTTTCTATTTAAATCCTCATGGTAACGATTTTTATTTCATCGTTGTATTGCCTGCATGATCTGCACACTTGCATGTCGATTTTTCATAGCGCGATACATAACTAACCAAAGATGCACGTACTGTGTGAACTCATTTGAAACTTATTAAAAATATATATTAAGAATATATAAAAGTAATTTAAAAAAATATTCCTATATCATTTTTAAATAAAAACAACGATTATTTATTACTTTTAACAAAAAATATAATTGTATACAAATATTAAAAGTAATTTTAATTTTAATAAGTAAAATATTTTAACAATTAAATGAAATTTATTTTTTTTATGTGATTTAAATTTTTTATTGAATTATAGTCTATGTTTTTTGCAATAATAAATAAATATATAAAATTCTATAAAAATTAAATTAATTATCTATTATTAAATTAAAAAACTTGAATTGAATTTATTAATATTTTAAAATTCATCATTTGGATAAAATTATACTTCAATACTTTTAATAATAAATAATACTTATTTCAAAATAATTAAATATTAATAAGCTCAGGGCTAGAATCAAACACAACACAAAAAAAACTAAAATAGGATAAGTGCAAAAAAAATCAGCATTTTAATGTAAGGGGTTGATAATATAAGGGAATTGAAAACTTCTCATTTATCAATTTTTAATATTAACTAGTTATTATTACATTAGAAATATATTTTCAATTAACTATTATCTTTATGCAAAAAGATTGTATTTATCAAAAGTGAATTTTTTAAAGTTTCTTATATGGATTGTCCTTTTAGCCTTTTCAAGTATGAATCGTAGGAATATATAAGATAGGAAGGTAGTAAATAAACTTAAATAAAATATTGTGCTCTACAGAGTTTGGCGAGAAGTATAAATATAGAGTTAGTAAGAAAGATAGAAAATAGAAATAATCACTACTGATACGGATATTAGGGTAATTGTCATTATGTTAATATTTCAGCTCATTTAGAAATACCACTAAATAAGTTTATTTCAAGTTATTCTCCACACTAATTCTTTTTAATAAATTATAATAAACTTCTTAATTATTAAATTGTAATTTGCTTACAACAATTTTTTTATTAATGCAGCTAATGATCTCAATGTAGATTAATCCTAATACGTGATCCCAATATAGTTTTAAGTACACTTTTTTTTATGTCAACGTAGATCATTCTCAAAATATAGATTTTTTAAAAAAGTTTTGTAAACATTTTATTTTCTATAACAAATAATAATAATTATGTTAAAATAGAGTATCTTATAAAAATAATGTTCATGGGATGAGCGTTATGCAAATTGTAGAATGTGGTCGTTCAAATTAGTTCGTGTGATGTTGGGGATCATGCAACGGTGCTCTTAAATTAAGGCTGGAAGACGTGGTCAGCCTAAGAGGGTACGAACCACCCGTATGCACGGGTGTAATGCCGTTTTGCTGCTCCGGCAACGGAGGCTGGTCGTGGAGAGTGCCCAGATCGACTAAACATGGAAAGGTGCGGCGATTGGTGGTGATACGATGGTCGGAAAGGAAGCCGGCCACCCGGGAAACAACGATAATGGCGGCGGCGCCAGGACTTTACAGGCTTTTCCTGCCATGGCGAGTGCGGACGGCGGTGAAAGTCAGTCGGGACTTGAGGCAGACAGAGGGGAACCACTTGGACGTGATGGTATGATCAGAGGTCACCGGGGCTTCCAAGTTGACATTGTGTGGCTGCTTTGGGCTCCTCTTCTTCTCCGGCGACACTTCGTGGGTGGATTCTGGTGGGTTCAGGATTTAACCGAGGTAGGGAAAGGCTTCGACTTCAAGAAGGATTCAAGGCCTTGAAGTCGGTGGTCTCGGACAGGTCTGGTACATCGCCGAAAAAGTTTCCGGATATTAGCTCCAAAACCGAAGATTAAGTGGGTGTCTTCTTCGTCTTGGTCGGTCGCTGGTGATGACTCGGGCTCTACCGGCCGCCGAAAGGATTTATATACCTCCGGTTAGCTAGTTTAAGAAATAAGATTTTTTTATTAGTTGGTTAGTTAGATTAAGAAATAAGATTTTTTCATTAGTCTATATACAAGTGATCAATATTATCAATAACCGATATAAGATAAACTCAATAAGATGACTTACCACAGATCTAACGACGGAACCAGAATTGACGACTTAGGCCCCCAAAATTATCATCGTCGAGATAATGGAACTATTACCACGAAAATGACGACGGAATGAAAACTGCCAGATTGTCCGAAGCATGAACAAAATAGAATCAACTTAGTTCCGAAGGCCTAGTAAGTTAACTGTGTTCTTTTTTTTTGTCAAAGGCCTTTTCTTTCCCCCGGGCCGATGACTCAGTTGTTCAATACTGCTAACTAGGGGGATCCAATTTCGGCCTTGAGAATGAGCCTTTCATGGCTTGAGATGCCTTAAAAACAGCTTTGAAGTACTCAAGGAAGAAATAAGGGACCAAAATTATTCTTCTGTTCAAGAATTTGGCTTACATACAAAAAAACGGACCTTACCGACCATTCTCAACGTGGCTTAAAAGCTCTTCTATTTCCCTTCTCGAGGGAGTTTGGATGGGAATGACTCAGCCCACATACTTAATTTGATGGCCCATTGGATCCCCCAATCAACCTGGCTCTGATACCACTCTTACTTACAAAAAGTTTTACGAGTCTCTCTTGATCCAGAAATTAGTTTAAAAAATAAGGTTTTTCCATTAACCTATATACAAGTTACTAACATTATTTATAACCGATGTAGGATAAACCCAACAATTAATAGTGGTCTTAAAGCTATGTGAGATTTGATGTTGGCCTATGTCGATTATGGAAGGCTCTTTTGTAAGTTCCGTTTGATGATTTAAAGAGAATTTGTAAGATAATAATATGTGAATTCTTTCTAATGAAAGGGGGATTATCAGACAATAATTTTATGGTCGTCCAATACGTAAAAAGAATTGTTAGGTTTATCTCATATCGGTCGTAGATGATGTTAGTGACATATATATATATATGCTAATGAGAAAGAATTATTCTTTTAGATTAAGAAAGATCCGTAATACATATTACAAGTCTCTACCCTATGCCGGGCTTGACATATATATATATATATATATATACAAGAGGGAGGTTCCACCCCATTCTGAGCCTCCTATCTTGAGCGGGGCTTTTCCTTGACGTATGGATGGGCATATATCCAGGAGGGTTGAGGGTGGAGGAAGGATCAAGAATCAATCATTGGATAGACATGGTGAACAGGCAGCAAAATGGAGGAGATCAACTGTCCCTCATTCTCCCAACTCCCTGTACGCCCCCTTCCTCATTTCTTATTTCATACGTAAAAACACGAGTCATAATGATAAATTTTTCATATGTAAAATACGAGTCATAATGATAAATTTTTACATTATAAAAACATAAACTTTGTAAAGAAAAAAGATGAGTTATGTCTGTAAGAGACACAATAATTACATATGACGTAAGACCTCTTGTAAATATATATTGCTATATATTATATATTAATAAAAAGAATTGACAAAAATATTTACCATTCCTATACGCTCTACGTCATGTATCACCTAGTCAAGCTCCTTTCTAGCGAAGGACTTGTCAATGTGCAAAAATAAATAATTTTGAAAAAACCTGGTCCTTAGAATAATATAATTTTTATTAAAAATAAAAATAAAAATATTAAAAGTTCATTTGATTTGATTTACATAAAATAAAATTCTTTTAGTTATAATTTGCAAAGAGATACCTATAATGTAAAAATTAGATGTTAAATATTTTCATAATATTATTTTGGTTTTTATTGGCATTTTTTAAAAAATAGGTGAGGATGAAATCATGAAATTTTTAAAGGGGACCACTTGAGATGAAATTGTATTTGTATCTTATTATAAAATATTTTAAAACTAGATAACTATGGATAGAAAAATTATTATTTTATTGTGAATTATCGTATAAATTCTCAATTTCTTTCGTGTAAACAAAATGAGCCTAAATAATAAATATATATTTTATCATCTTATCCCAATTCTTTGTTAGTACTCTGCGGTTTGCAATAAGCAAACCCACAAAGTATATTTAATCATCAAGGAAAAAGTAAAAGAAAAACGCAATCATCAAAAACTAAATATTGACTGCAAATCCTATATTCATCTAATTGAGAATAATAACAAATGCAGTTTAAGGAAAAAGTTCAGTAGGGGGTAAAAAACCACAAAAAAACCATGCTTAGCAGGCCATTTATAAGAAAAATGCTTAGCACACAATCATGTAGCTTAGCGCCTGTTTACATTGCATATGTTTGGACTGAAGTAGGCGCCTCCAAATCATAATGAGAAGTTAGGGGATCAAAATCATTGCAAACTCAAATCAAAACTACATTTGAAAACTACAGTGTAACAAATTACAAGAGCACATTTGGAAGTGAAGCCATTATTTAGGTAGCTAAAAGAAGGGAAGAGTTAAAGTTGGGGTAAGGAGTTGTATTTCTCCTTCTTTACAATGCAAATAATTAGTGCCTCCACCTAATTGTCGACATCAATGCTCTGGATATCAATGACCCAAAAGCTTAAAATCTCTTCTTGTTCAATTCTTGCTTTGAAACTTCTACAAGTTTTGTGGATTAACAAGTGAGGGCAAATGCACAAGGAAGAATAACATAGCGTAAAGTAATATTTCTCTCGTTGTATATTTGCCATAGCTGTAGATTTTTATATTAGGTAAATTTATAAGGAAGTGTTTTATATTTACTTACATCTTATGTCTCAGATCTTGCAATTCATATATATTAAGGTTCAGAGATCGCTACTTTTGCTTTGTTGTTTATTGTTTAAAAAATAAGTTCTATGTTTAAACGAATCGTTTCATCGGAATCGGAATTGGTTTTCGAAGAAGTCATTAAATCAGATCGAATTGGTCAAGAATCGGTTCAATTGAATCGGTCTAAATCCATCTAATCAGTCATATATAATAATTTAATAACTTATAATATAAATATATAAAAATTAGGTATTGATGTTTTTTGATATTATTGTGTGTATTATATTTATGATATTTTCCCATATTTTTTAAAAATATTTTTAATTAATTATATTTTTTACTCGAATTGAAATAGAGTCAACTTTTAATTACGAGAATACCACTCCCGCTCTTCACCCTCGCCGGCCCCACCATACTCGGACTCCCCTTGCCGGCCTAGCCCCGCCTGGCTTCCCCCCACCGGCTCCGCCCCCACCCCGCCCTG
>JAVDBV010000768.1:0-21157 GCA_032619315.1 Piper longum
GGGATCTAGCCGCCCCGTTGCAGGGGGACCCCATCCCAGTTGGGAAGCAATTTGATTCGCCTCAACCTGTACTATGCCAAGGGTAATAGCTCTGCATTTAGGAGTAGGGGTGTAAACGAGTCGATCCGAGCTAAGTAGTGGTGTGTTTGAGTTTGGCTTGATATAAAACGAGCCGAGCCGAATTTTAATGTAACGAACCGAGCTTTAATATAAACGAGCCGAGCCGAGCTTATTCAAAATTTATAATATTTGGGTTTGGTTTGAGCCGAGTTTGAGCCGAGCTTTAGTCGAGCTCGAGCCTAACGAATATTTCTGTGCTCACTTATATAAGATCAAAAAAAATTTTAAACACTATATAAGTTCAATGTGACCTCAATAATATTTACGAGCCGAGCCGAACCGAATATTTTTTCGAGTTTCGAGTTAAGTCGAGCCGAACATTTCTTTACTCAAGCTCTATTCATTGTTCAATGAGCTTATCTATTTCGAGCTGAATATCTTTTCGAACACAAAATTAACGAGCACGAACACGAGCCGAGCCGAGCCGAACGCAAAAAGCTCGCAAGCAGGCTTGGCTCGTTTACACCCCTACTTAGAAGTAGTCGTATCTAATCGCCCTGAGCCCACAATATATTTAAGAAAAGTTTCGGTTGAATATTTTTCAGCAAGAACTATTACAAATATCAACAAAATTTTCAATTTGTATCATAAATAACTATTTTTTCTAATTTTAATTTCTATCATGACCAATTCTCAATGTGTTTTCAATTAATAGTAAAAGACCCACAAAAATATCATTCTTATTAGGAGCAAAGTGGGTTGGGTTATAGAAGAAAATTGTAGTTTTTAGTTGACATCATAAAATTAAAAGATTGATTAATAAACAATGAATAATGTCTTAAGATTTAAATTATTGTTGAGGTATGTAGAAAAAGGTAAAAATTTTAGAATTTTTTAGTTTAAATTCACTATAAAAATGAGCAAATAAAATAAAATGATTTTGGGCATTTAAAAGTAGAAATTTTGACCAAAAGCTGTTGTCTCATCGAATGCAAATTTTGGGGAGGGTATGGTAAAGGAAAATTGAAATTTATCGATGCATTTATACTTATAGAATAAAAATTAAGAGTCAAAGTTGTCTAAAATAAATAAATTGTCTATATGTATTATGAAGTGAATGTTGGAGATGGATTATATTTGATAAAAAATATATTTTTAGATATTGTATGATCAAAACTTTGGCACTTGTCATTTTATAATACTGTTTATTTTATTTTAGAGGGAGGGGAGCAAGACGGATTGCAGTGTGTTCTTCTTCTCCCTATCCTCCGTCTTATTCTTTTATTTGGTAGGTGTCAGTGATATAAATTTTTAATTATAAAGTCATGTTATACATTTTTTTTATAATCGGATATCTTTTATCACCTCAATCTTTCTCTTTTATACGAAATTTAAGAAAGAAAATGTAGAAGTATTTGACTTTTTCAATTAATTTATAAAAAAATAATTAAAAATTATTTGAAAAAGAGGTAAGTGTATGGATTTATATTTTTGCATAAAAAAATTAAAGTGAGTCTTACATAATGGAGTTTATATATATATAGGAAGCATCGAATACTAGAGATTGATAAATTTTCATCTTTTATAGATATTATTATAAACTAATTTTACATTTTTTAAAAATGCCATTCTAAAATTAATTTTTATTGCAGTCGCTTTGACAATTAAAATAGAAAGGTTAAAAGAATTAGATTGACTAGAAAATTTAGAAACTGTCGTAATTATTTATACTTACATTTATTGACGTAAGTTTTAAATAGTTGGATTCACCGAATTGTTCCAAGCGGAAGCTTTAGCTTTTATAAAGTATTCATGAAAAATTAATTAGCCCAAGTGTATATAAATAAATGTAAATAAATAAAAGTAGTATTTTCTTAAAAAAATAATATATATTTTGTATTCCTAAACCACCCTAAGCCCACGTTCACGGGGAAAGAGGAGTGCGGTGAGTTGATGGATGGATCCATGGATCATCGCCAAAATAGTTTTTATAATGGTGGGGATGGGAACGAACGGGCAACTCATAGTATTTTTTGGTTGCACTTGCCGGCCTTGTCCACTTCTTAACCCTCTTCCCCGCCGCCCGCCGCAATCTTGGTATCTCATGATCGCCCGGTGATCCCCTCGCCGTCTCTCATATCTGCGTCTTCACTCTCAGTCTTACACACGTTGTATGTGTACTTATTAATTGCCCCAATCTCTTCTCTTCACCTGCCTCCCACATCGTCACTCTTATGAAAGCAAGCTCATCTTGCTTTCCGCACCTGCTAAGTTGCCGATGGTGCTAATGGCGGCGGTTTCACAGCAGTAAATAGACGTCTTCTTTCCTTTCTTTGCCCAACAAATTATGGAAGCTCAAGTCCCCTGCTCTCCCTCGCTTGATCCGGCGTCCTCCTCCTCCTCTCACCTTCCTCATGACTACAACCCTGCTGCTGCTGATATGGTCGAGTCCCCCTGGAAGCCTGCTGCCCATCTTCCTCCTCTCGTTAGCTCCAATGTCTGGCCAGCTCTCGGCTCTATGTCCGATTCCCGCTCCAGGGATGCCGATTCTCCCCCTTCCCTCCCCCAACACCACCTGGTATGCTCTCCCTTCCTATTTCTTCTTCTTCTTCTTCTTCTTCTTCTTCTTCTTCTTCTTCTTCTTCTTCTTCTTCTTCTTCTTCTTCTTTTATTATTTTATTTATTTCCCCCTTCCTTTTACCTCTTATTTCTTCTCTTTGCTTCTAACTTATTGTCTTCAAATTGTATACTGGATTTGTAGGAAAATGGAAACCATGAACCATCTTTATGCTACAGATGCACTAATTGTTTTTTCCTTTATATTATATTTATATTCTTACGAATTTATTCTTATATAGTCACATACCATCATCAATCATGTCCAGAATCAACTTCTCATCTTTATCTTATGTGTTCCTGTTCAAGTGTATGTTGAGTATGCCTATGCCTTGTTTGTTTTCGAGTTTACATTTTTCCTCCAGTTACTACTGCTACAGATATACTTCTTTGTATATTTATCTCATCCATTAGTTCCCATGATCCCAGAAACTTGATAGCTCAGCAAGTGTTGATTCTACCTATAAGCAACAACAATCGTCAAATCATCATAAATCCAGCTTCAAGCGTAACTATGCCCCGGCCAGTGCAGTGCTTCCCCCATCTGGTGTACCGCCATTACCTGTTCCTGTCCCTTATCCTCAACCACCAATTCCTCCTGTTTATCACCATATTATAATAGCAGGGCCTCCTCTTCCGCTTCCAGAGTATGGCTTCCAATCACATCCCCCTCCATTCCCAAATGGGGACCCTCTGATGGTAATACCAGGTGCTTGATGTTCTTTCTCACTCCTGATCTCGGACGCAACTTTGGTGCTAATTGGCCATTTCAACTATCATTTATTATTTAGGGTGGCAATACTTCTAATAGGCGACATAACGTTCATGAACCAAGTGGTCGTTGTCACCATTCTTGGCGTCAACAAGGACGATTTAATCTCAGAGATAATTATAGCATGCATCAAATTTTTCCACCAAGACCCTTCATGAGGCCACCTCAGTTTTTTGCTCCAGTTCCTGGATTTACAAATGGAGCACATTATCCTGGTATATGTGTTATGGTTGATATGTTTTTATTTGTTTTGTTTACATTTTCCATTAGGTTACATTTTGACAAGTCCTTGGGATTTCGGGAAGTGGCTATCATTTTTTGGTTATTTGCATGCTGATGTTATCACCAGTTTTACCTGCAGGCCCACCAATGTCTTATCTACATGTTGTACCTCCTGAATCAGTTAGGGGACCGCTGCCATCTAATACTTCTCAACCTCCACCACCTGGTCCCTCTGCTACGTCTGATGGCCTGAAAGAAAGAGTAATAAGCCAGATTGAGTATTATTTCAGGTAGTTATATCAGATTCTCTGCATTTCTATTCCAATAGATTCTTGATCAACTATATAAATTCAGTGCTACTGTCAGTGATGAAAATTTGCCAGGTGACCATTATCTGCTCTCTCTGTTGGATGAACAAGGATGGGTGCCAGTAGCCAAAATTGCTGACTTTAAGAGGGTAATTTCTGATAACTCTCTGTGTGATTTTCCCCATTCCGCATGATATTCTTCTTTCACTTTTAAATTTTGTATGCCTACTTTAGGGGCTAATCTCAGTATTTTTTTCTTATTAATAGCTTAAAAACTTAACTACAGACATACCATTTATCTTGGATTCCCTTCAGAGCTCAAGAACCTTAGAAGTCCGGGTTGAACTTCCCTATGCTATTACTTCTTTTTGGTTTTGTTTGTGACTTTCTGTTATGATATCAATGTGCTCATAATGTTACCTGTTTTTGCATTTGAACAGGGTGAAAAGATAAGGAGAAACAACAAGGAAGCTGCACCAATGGCTGAGTTATCTGATCCAATAAATAACGGTGATTCGGCTTCTTCAAATGATAGGTCACACGGTGCTAATAAAAGTTGGGGCCAAGTGGAGAGAAATAACAAATTTCAACGGGAAGTAGGCAGGAAGGAAGTGGAACGTGACATTGACAAAGGTGTGGTGCTATTGTTCAAAGCATTTATGGGGGTGTAGAGTTCAAATACTAGGTCAATAGGGCAGCAAGCTCTTGAAGCACATCCAATGTGGGCCCTGTTGAGAGGTGCTGATGGGGTGCTTCTTTGAGATGCCATGTTCTGATGCATTTGTCATGGATAAGTACATAAATTTGTTTGTATTCTTCTATTTGCAGTAAAAACACCAAATTTGTGTGACTTGTCAAGCGATTTTCCAAATTATTTCTCTTCATTAGGGGAAGAACATAATACTTTTCAACTTGATGAAGAGCTGAACTTAGAAAGTTCTTTGACAGTTCAGAAAGAGCATCTTTCAGCCATAAAAAGGTATTGTACCTAGCACTAACCCTTTTACGCCTTAGCATTTCTGCATTTTTTTTTGGATGTATCTGTCACGAGTAGCTTTCATTTCTATTGGACTATTTGAATGGAAGAATTTTTTGCATTTTTTTTATTTATTTGCTTATCTTTCCGTACTTAAGACTTTACTCTGATTCACCATTTCTTATGTATCATTATTTTATCTTTAACTTTTCATGTAAGACTAAACTAAGGAAATATTTGTTGCTTAAAGACTAAAGAACAAATTTGCATACAACATATTCTATGGATGCTCCATATACTTTATTTCCTATGATAAATGTCATGTTTTGATAATTTTAACTTTTTGTAATGAAATATTGATAGAACTGGAACTAAATTGGGGAAAATCGAAATCAAATCAATCAAACATGACTTTTATCAATCAAATCAATCAAATCATAATTATGAGTCTCAATTTGTGGATTTGAGATGAGCAATGGCACTTTTGAGGGTTTGCCAACCTTTGGAGTAGAAACTAGAAAAAAACTAATTAGAATAATTCTTTGTTAGCTGAAAAAATGAAGTATAGACTTCTTATAGAGATGACTATGGGGGTCATATTAAAAGCTTCACTTATCCACTTACCCCATACATAGGCCCATAGAGCTAACATGACTTTTACAATGCAGATGAACACAATAACTAAGGAACATAACATGGCACTTTTGAGGGTTTGCCAACCTTTGGAGTAGAAACTAGAAAAAAACTAAATTAGAATAATTCTTTGTTAGCTGAAAAAATGAAGTATAGACTTCTTATAGAGATGACTATGGGGGTCATATTAAAAGCTTCACTTATCCACTTACCCCATACATAGACCCATAGAGCTAACATGACTTTTACAATGCAGATGAACACAATAACTAAGGAACATAACATTGCTTCTTCCCATTTAGAACCTTAACCTCAACTTTCAAAATTTTTGAAGCTAGACTAACCTTGAAGCAATCTTCCAAGCGGCATTCTTGAGCGGAAACCCTCGGCGTACTAGCACTTCATCCACCAAGCTACCACCTTGATGGGCTAGATGATCAATTATTTTCAGGTGCAAAAGGTCCAGCTCCTCTGACACAGTAATACAGGTCAACATTGCTGACAATAAAAGCTGGATGAATAGTAGGCATTGTCATGCAACCAGCAACACCAACCTATAAGCCACATCACTGATATTAGGGTTGGGCAAGAGTCGAGCCAGCTCACGAGTTTTTGTGGCTCGGCTCAAAGTCGATTTATTTTAACCTCGATTTGAAACTTGATCCTAAAAAAATCGACTTGACTCGATTTCAATAGAACCAGTTTTGAGTTATATCAAACTTGACTCAAAATAACTTGATTCTACTTAAAACTCATCGGCTCAATGTCTAATATAAACCTTTAGTAATTTTTTTCTTTAATAATATATGGATAATATAACATTAAAATGATAATTTGGTATAAAAAATAGTTAAATCAAAACAAACTAATAGTTATTATATGACTATCAATTATTGGATAATATCATTTATATTTTTACAAAAAATAAAAAAATATTACATTATAGAGAACAAACTAGATCTTCAAACTTATGTTGATGAAACTCGAATAGGACTGATGCTCGACTCGAACTCGATCGTGATCGACTTGAATTCGAACTAAAATAAATTGATTCATTTATCAAATGAGCCGAGTTTGAGTTGGGTGAAACTCAACTCAACTTGGCTCATGCCTAGCCCTAGGTGATATGCTCGAGAACCCATTAATGATCGTAATGCTATGCGACTAGCTTTTGATTAGCTGGCCTATGCAAGGTAGTGCATCTATAGGGTTTAATCTTGAGATAAACCATGTTAGCTACACTGACTAAACCCCTAATCATGTTGCCCCTTGTCATGGTGAGTCTTCATCTTAGATTAGGCAATCTCCGGGTAAGATTTTGATAATTGGAAGGCCTCATTCTGATTTTACAAGTACCGCTCGGCCTAACCAACCAGCAAAATATGTAAATTCTAGCAAGAATTAGACTGGGGATATTGCCTATAGCCTCAAAAGTTTTAAACATCTCCTTGTAAGTGGAGAAATTTTTGACACAAGTTTATAACACCCTGCTAGCTAAAGCAATAGGCTGGTGGTCTCCGCATTAAAACAACACTAATCCTTGTCCTGCTAACATCGCTCTCCAATTCAGAAGGGTGGCTAAGTTGGGAAGTGAGAGAACTTGTGTAGAAGTCATAACAAACTTCAAAGCATGGAAAACATGATTTGCTTGCTCATTCTGCAACCAAACTTCCTTTTTGAACAAATCTAGGAGTGGCGAAGCAATATTGGCAAAATCATGGATGAACCGGCAGTAATAACTCATGAGACTTGCGACCCCCCTCAAAGTTCTCCCTTTTTCGAGAGTTGGCTATTTCATGCCTATAGTTTCATGCATTTGTTGCTTGCCCTTGCTCATTTTGGTCTTTCCAAATTTACACTTGGAGTTCTTGACAAATAAGTAACTAGAGTGCAATATGCCTTGGATGATTTTCGGATGGTGCAAATGTTCTTGCCAAGTCTTATTGTCAACCAATATACGATTGAAGAGAACTAGGATAAAGAGTAAATAGTACGGTTGAAATTCATTGTTCACAAGGCCTAGAAAGTAGATGGAGCATTGATCAACCTGACATTATAGGGAACTCATAATGCCCTTTGTGTCTGAAACATTATCTTGTGAATATTCTCACCTAGCCATATCAAGCTGATGATATTCAGCCATCAAATTCAATATGGAAAAGTATGAGGCGTTTCACAATTCATCTGATATATTGTCTTTCACTGGAATTAGAAATTTATCTTCTAATGTCGTAAGACCCTCGAAGTTAGTCCCACATTTAATACTTACAAGGGTAAGATCCGATTTATTAGGTGGGCTTGATTAAGTTAGCTATTTTGAAGAGATGATTTAGGCTTATCATGTTGTACTTGGGTTGAGTCATTATAGATGGTATCAAAGTCATCTTGGTTCCACATTGAATGGTGGGCTAGGTCATTAAACCTATGGGCAAAGTGTAAGTAGTTGGGTACTAATATCTAATGGGTTATGATTCGGCTTATTAGTAGGGATAAATTATAGATCTTTAATTTAGGTTAACCATTTGAAGATATGATTTACGCCCATCATATTACACTTGTACAAGGTCGTTAAAATGTTGTGGCGTTCAAACCTAGGTAGTCCACACAAAAATGTTAGCTGTCATTCTTTTCTTCACCAATTGGATTATTGAGGAATGTGAGCTAGAACTTGGGCAGATGATACCCAAGTCCAACAAATATCTTACTGATCGTTGTCTTTTGGATGTGCGGGTGTCAATATGGTTGCACATGGGTTGGCTCAACATGGGAGGGGGGTAGGGAATCCAATCATCATGCAACCAAGATGTTGGTAGCCTAGTTGGCTTGGGGAAGACATCACTAAGTTCTTACAAAATAAAACACAAGGAAGCTTATAAAGTATTTACTCTACTTTCAAGTTTCAACTAATGAATTTGTCAAAAAGAGGAGTTCCAAAAGATGTACTCTCCACACCAGCCGGACAGTATACTGCAAAACAGCATGTTTCACCACACTGGTTAGTCTCCAACTATGGTACACTGTCATCCATTAGGCAGCTAAATATCAAGTAATCTCAACTTGAATGATCAAATAATCTGCCATGATCCAGGATTTTCCCATTCGCAATCTCAACTTCAGAAGGGGGCAAGACAATCAACTTCAATCCTCATCCTTCATGCAACCAAAGTCTCATTGATGATGTTGAGTAGTCCCACGCTTAGTAAGCAGCATAACCGTTTTAACGCCAAATGGATCCAATAAATCGAAGCGTTTGGGACATTGTGACTATTGATAGGGCACAGACATATATGATTTGAACTTCCACTTACTCCTCACTAGCCTTAGTGTGCCCCACATTATCCTCTGCTCCATGTCTAGTAGGAATGTATGTTATTTCTTACACCAACGCTTTGGTACAAACATCTCATCACAATTGTAGCATAGCCCCTCTCCCAACGAGCTATCATCTATGCCAAAGGTAGGTATATCAATTCCATGGATGGAGAGGCTCTTGTTGGTTCACCACTGTCAAGTTTCTTCTGGATGTCACCCAAATTTGGCTTAACCCAAAAAGATAAGAACCACTCCTACTTAGGGCACAAACTTCCTACTAGGGACGGCAGTGTTTCATCCTTCAACTTGGCTATCTCCACCATTTCTTTCATGTCCTCGGTATGAGCATACGAAGATTGGTGCCCTACTCCTTTAAACCTCCAATTGAACTATCGATGACATTATGTTTCATCTTGTCCACCAAGTTCAACAACCTCTCAAATTCAGTTAAATATTCTGACAAGTACCCTTGCTTTTAACATTGTTGTGTTAGAACTACTTGTGTATCATAAATTACAAGGTTAACAGGGAACAAAACAAGATGAAGTATGGGGTAAAAAAGATGAAAAATTAAGATTGAAGCCTTGGGAAGTCACAAATAATAAGGAGAAGACGAGAACTTTTCTTTCTTTTTTTTGTGTCGGCCAAAATACAACATTATTATCCATACGTACATACGATGGTTACCCTCCCACTATTCTACTAACTGTACCAATAGTTCCTTTCACTATACATACAAATGATCATGCCTCCCATACTAAGAGAGCCTTGAGCTAGGGGCTAAGATACTATTATCATTAATACCTTGGAAAATATACCGTGAGACTTCAAACATGAACATAATCCGTTGGAAACTTTTTAAACCATCCATGGTGGGGAACAAACTTCTTTCTTTTTCAGCCAAATCAAGTCACGTCTTCTCTATTTCTAATTGAACTGGCAGCGTGGATGGTTGCATAAATGATGACAACTAGTTAGTGGTGACGATATTGAGGTGGTTTGCAGTGGATGCCCATCCTCACATAATTGCCTCCTACCACACCTTCACCTCCAAGGTCATTGTTTAGGCAATGCTTCATCTTTTTGTCCATCTCCCTTGTCACCTTCTCTTATAATGACTCTGACTTCATCACTTTGTAACCTTCTGGAGACAACCTCTACCGTCCCCGCTTGTTGCTCCTTTTAGCCGTTTCTCATATAATGTTCTGCATCTTCTCGTCCATGATATTTTGCCCTCTAGCAAGTGCAGAAAAATTTTCTCCACATCAAAAACCCAACTCTGAGGTTGCATGCTGAAGGAGTCATCACTATGTGGGTGGCTCATGATGACCATGCTTTTGTAGTGGGCTTGCCGTATGGATTTCAATGACAACATATATCACTTTAAATTTGGAATCTGAGTGGAAAGATGATGGATGCCTGTGTGCTCCAAACGACTAGGAAGAAAGACTTCAATGACTAAGTCCAATTTCCTGTGATTTCCATGTCTTAAACAGGCAAGGAACAGAAGAAGAGGCCGGGAAGATGCAGGAAGAAAGGAAGGGGAAGGAAGAGAGGTGATGTAGGTAAAAAAAAAAAGTTTTCATTCATCCCTTAAAGTCATAATGGCTGACATATAAACATAATAAAACCCTAGGTATTGACAAACATTAATGACTAATATACCCCATACTAAGACATCAATAATATAACTAATATTAAGCAGACCCAAATACCCCTAATTCATAAGACTTTAATAGAAATCAAAACATAAACAACTAAGAGCTTATCTTGGGAAACTTCTTATTCTAATATAACTAAGAAACTATTAAAAAATAAAATATTATCCATCATCAATCTCCTTTAGTTGAAAGAACTTGCCCTCGAGTTCTGAAGGAAGTCAATTTGTAAAATTTGATGAAAAAAGACCATGCAAATTCTTGTTTGCATCATAACATAACGAGTTGAATAATATGTCATCAATCCCCTCTTCTGAAGGAAATCCCCTGTTGTGGCTAACGATAAACTCGCATTTGATAGATAAGGTATCCTTCCATTCACTTCAATAATGGTGAATCCAAACTTGACAAATTAGCTTTTAAATCAGATGGCTCGAGTAATCATTGATAACATCTCAATAATATGGATCGTCATAAAGCACTTCAATCAACAAGTCAAGTTTAGATGAAACTCTAATATCTTCAAGTAATAAGAATGGAAATTCTTCATGCTTTTTTTTAACTACCAAATTAGGGATTTCCTCTTGTAACTCTTTCTGTACATTCAAGTGTATCAACTTTAAAATAAATAGGATGAGAACAATTGTTTAACGCTTGAATTCCATCAGCTTCATCTTGAGGATATGCACTCGAAAGTATCTGCAGTTGAATTCTCAATAATGATGGTCTGATCATTGTTTGAAAAAAATGATCCCCCTTGCAAATCATGTTCTCAAGGATATCATGGCTCTCTGTCAGAGGTGAAAGTCGATGATCTCTGGTATTCATACAGGTCTCATAACTCTCTTGGCGAGTGGTAAAGTTCTCCATAGTCTGCAAGATAAAATCTAACTGATCCTTTATTGAATGTGGAAGAATAGAGGTCTCACAAGGTTGTTTTGGAGCCATAATCAAAAGGACTACGTGGCAGCAATAAAATGATCTCAGCAGATTAATCACCAAGGAAAATAACCAGCAGCAATGTTTAAATATGCCACAGCAAACACAGGAAATACTAGCAGTGAACGATATACCCCCACTTAACTTGTTATTGATCAGAAAAATCTCAAACAATATATGTGAACGACACCAGCAAACCCTTGGACAATAAACTTGAACAACAGCAGCAAAAGCCATGCATATTGTTAAAACCCAACTTGATATTGCCTTCGAGAAGAACCAGCCTTAAGTTGATGGAAAAAGACAACAAGGCTGAAACTTTGATGTCGCCCAATACGAAACTCAATGGCAGTAAACAGAATGTTGTTGTAGCATTAAAGTTCGGCAAACCTGATAGGAGAACTACATGAAAGTGTAGTGTCCCCAATCAGTAGCAAGGTATATATATTCAAAACTGCAAGAACAAGTTGCCAAAACAGGTAGAAGATGTTGCCCATGAGTAGAACAAACCAGATTTATATGGAACCAAATCAAAAGTAGAGGGAAGACATCGCCTTGCATTATTCCTAATCTAGATTTGACAGAATTTGCAAGATATCTTGTATAATTCCCCACTACAGAGAAACTAGGTGTTGCCAAGGGCAGCAACAGAAGTATTTGTCTGCCAAGCATCCAAGGATGATGTCGCCTAGGTTTTGAAGGATAATCAGGCGGCACAAATCTAAGAAAACTCAAGTTTGCTGAAGTTATCAAAGGCAGGAAGATATATGGTGGCGTTGGGGTGGTGGTGGGGAAGATAATTCACAACTTGTGATGCTGAAAAGAAACAAGTTGGATGGTGGTGGCAGCACAATCATAAGGAAAAGCCAGGCTGTGATACTAATTGATGGATACCTGTGTCCTCCAAACAGTTAGGAAGAAGACTTAAAACAACAAAGTCCGATTTCCTGTGATTGCCTAGCCTTTAAACAAGCAAGGAACCTAAGAAGAAGAGGCAGGGAGAAAGGAAGAGGAAGGAACAGAGGCGACGTGGATAAAAAAAGAAGAAAACTGTTATTCATTCTTCCAATAAAGTCTAATACATGACGGCTGACAAATAAATATAGTATAACCTTACGTATTTACAAACATTAATGACTAAAATACCCTCTACTAAGACGTCAATAATATTACTAATTAATAAACAGACCAAAATATCCCTAACTCATAAGACAAATAAAAATCAAAACATATACAACTAGGAGCTTATCTTGGGAAACTTCCTATTCTAATATAACTAGGAAACTATTACAAATAAAATATTGTCCGTCATCAAAAGATGTCACCAATGATGAGGAAAAGGTTGCACCAGGTGCCCGCTCTAGTTTCTATCTTCCAAAGATGCAAATATAGTTCTCAAGCTCAAACAAAAATTATACTTTTTATAGGGGACTTCATCAAGAACATATGGATGTCCTTGAACTCTTTGCGCTAAATTTTGATGTAAGTTTTTAACATTTCATTCCCACCTCTCAAAGCGGCCAAGGCTACAAGATGTTATTGATTCTTTTTGAACTTTATGTTTGAATTTTCCCAATAATGCCAAATTTCTTGAAAGATTATTGCTACTTCAATAATCTTTCAACGTTGACCGCAGGCTTTGATCCATTGTGCTGTTGAATCCGCATAGGCATATCTGCTTCCTCCAGTGGAGGCCTGATTGCGGCCACCCTCACTCAGGTGGACAAGCCTAACAGGGGTGGTGTAGGTTCTGTGGGGCACTGCTGGCTGCCCTAAGCGGGTGCGGTGTAGCCCCTAGCTTTAGCTGGGTCAAGCTAGGGCCCATCGCCCCATGGTTGGAGGGCTGGTGTACTGCCGCCCAGCATGGAGCAGCTGAGAGAGCAGCCCCTTGCTGGGACAACAACCTGATTTCCATGGTCGAGGATGGGTGGTAGGCATCTCCTAAGGCAGTGGCTCTGCCTTCGTTTCCATTGGTGCACTTCTCTCTTTCTCTACAATGACCCTCGCCTCCTAAGATTGATTGACTGATCGTATCCATGTTCTCCAGGATCCATATTCTGATTCAGATCCGTGA
Organism: Piper longum; assembly: GCA_032619315.1. NCBI lineage: Eukaryota > Viridiplantae > Streptophyta > Magnoliopsida > Piperales > Piperaceae > Piper > Piper longum. The sequence continues at coordinate 13,571 of JAVDBV010000768.1, forward strand.
ATTGTGCGCGCACCTTTACTGATTCTTGTTGCAGCTCATCGACTTGATCATCCAGATCATTAAAATGTTCCTTGTTGCTCTGTAATCATTAGAAGGGAAGCTCCTTTGATTTAAGAAACCAAAGCTGAATTGGGGAACTCAAAATCAGATCTATGGAATTGAGAACTGAAAACGAGATTACGAGTCTTGATTTATGAATCAGATCTATTGAATTGGGAACTGAAAATGAGATTTTGAGTCTTGATTTAGGAATTTCAGATGAACAATGACACTTTTGAAGGTATGCCAGCCTTTAGAATAGAAGCTAACAAAAAGCTAATGAAAAATATACTGAAATTCTTCTTCATTAATTGAAAAGACATACAGATTTCTTATAAAGACTCCTATGTGGATCTTATTAAAATAGCACACTTACCCATACATAGACCTGTAGACTTGACACGACTAATACAACGTGAAGTGACATAAAATGACTAAGTAACATCACAAATATGCACATTACTGGTCTAAGTATTTATGTGAGACTTTGGAGAGCTTGATTGAAGTTGTTTTCGCTGCATATGTGCTCCCTTTAATTTATATTTCTTGCTTTTTAGCGTCTGAATTTTATAGTGGTCCATATAGAAGCATGGGTTCGTCTAATTTTTGGGGCTGATTCTTATGTTTGCTCTTTATAGTGAGGACAACATCATATATTAAGATATCACAATTTACAGTTTCCATTAAATGCTTTGTATCTTTTTGTGCACGTGCTAACCTTTTCCAGCTTATGGCTGGCTGTTGGTATATGAAATGCTTGCTATCATGGGAAACTGCCTTCCTTCTGAAGTGATTTTTGTGTAATTAAATTCTTAAATTTTATGACAAGCACTTAATGTTTGGCAACCAAATCTTTATGTAAAATATGCAGCTCCATTCAACACAATTTTATGATAACCAAATTTCTTTAACTTGTTGGTGCATTGGGAAGAGAATATGATGTACCTGTATGCAGTTGTGAAAGCGATAGTGTTAATGAGTAAAATAAATGAAGCTGGTAGTTTCAACTATTACCTTGTATGCTATTATGTAGATAACAGTACAAGATTTTCAAAACATAACAAAACCCTAGATAATTTCTAACAGACTGATTTCACCAATATTTCAAACCATAGCCAAGCTATGTTTTCTTTGAGATTTAACTCTTTTGATGGAGTGAAGAAGTAAGAAACATATAATTGATAACTTTGGCATTGTGGTGATGGGTGCTCGAGGACTTCTGCCAGAATTTTTGTAACAGTTGTCTGGTGCTCTTTGGATTCTTCAGCATCTATCTTTCAGTTTTTTCTTGTGTAGTTTCATTAGTTCTCTTGTGGGACTGCTATCTCCTTCCTTTGTAGTTTACTTTCTTGGACCTAGATCATAGAAACATATTCTGTGATTTAGATCTTAGTTCTCCTTCTGTACATATCATCCTCCCCTTTGTGGGTTTCCTTAACCAATGTAAAGAGTTCATCTCCGTTTTTTGGCAGTCTTGTTAACTTGAGATATGGTGGTGCTTTGGGAGGGACACGTGCAACAGGGTTGCTATTTTTGAGCAATTAACCCGTCGTTTCCCCATCTTCGCAACCAATATCTAATATTGGTTTCGTTTACATCTATCTTGGTTGCTTAGCATCTTGTGCATCAGTTGGATAGGCTTTGTCTTTGGTTGGTTGGGCTGTTTTTCAGGTATGGTGTTGGGGCTGTGGTGTATGCATGGTAACTCAGCTCTTCTGCAGGCTACTTGTTGCAGGATTATGTTCTATAAATAAAAATTCACTTGCCAGAAAAAAACCATAACCAAGCCTAGTAAGACTTGGTCAATACATTATACAACTATATCTCTCAACACATTCTAATATTGCCAGAAAAAAATCACTGAAAGCATGTATAAAGACAATTTGGAATGATATAATGATGTATGATTTTGGCTCTAATATGTTCTACAGTCCAGAGAAGTGGTCGAATGCGATCTGTAGCCTTGATTCCAATCATTTAGGTTTATATCTTAGGATTGATATGTTAGTTTATTGTAATGTTGATTAGATGGTGATGGATGCTGATGATTATATACAAAAGAGGGATAGAGGAAGGACAAAAACTGATGTATGCTTGTTATTTTCACTGATGAGTAGAAAGCATGTGAGGATAATAATTTATAATTTTTACCACCCTTTTTTGGTGTCGTGTGTAATATGTATACATGAATAAGTATAGTATAACTTTTTAGGATGACAAATTAACTTAAGCAAAGTACAATGACTATAACTTCGCTATTACTTGTGCATTACTGGTCCTAATCCCGAACAAAGGAGACTTGGTGTTGAGAAGGGAAACCGGCCATCAAAAACAGTCATTTATAATCACATGGTTCCTAGTTTAGGATTGATGTCCCTGACACCTTTTAGGTATCGGGTAGAAGAAGAAGAAGAATGTACAAAAAAGGGGCAGATGAAGTTCAACAAGGGTGTGGGTGGAAGCCATGTGAAAGGCTGTAAACATTAATTATGCTAGCTTTAGGCTGGCCTACAATCTAGTGGAGTGGTGGAGTACCCCAATTATTTGAGAAAGGGGTAAAGAAGATGATAGACTTTTTAAGCTGTGTCTTGCAAGCTTTATGGTCAAGATTTTGAATTTTAATTATATGTTATCGTATTGTAACATTCCATTTGGATTCCTGATGGTATGTACATTTCTATTCTTATCAGACTGGATGAAGAAGAAGATGAAATCGATGTTAATGATGATGACATGCAGAGACTTGTAATCGTGACTCAGGTAGTTTGGGTGCATTTATTTCAATCTTATTTTGTGTTTAATTGGAGAAAATTTTGTTCATCTCTGTATGCACGTTATTCTATTCCTTGGCTTGTCAACTGCATATGATTATTATTTTGTACATTTTGTTCAACATGGTGACAAGGAAGCTCATCTTTATGGGTCTTCCAGTGACTTACTAAAGTTTGCCTTTGCCTGTAGAATGTTAAAGTGGGCGGAGATGATAGAGTCAGTGGAGGGAAATCTAAGCTCATATCAGGTGAACTTGCAAGTACAATTAATGACGGGCTATACTTTTATGAGCAGGTTATATATTTTGGTCTAGTATATATCTGTGAATAAACTTGTGTTGATTCTTCCAGTTGGTCATGTTTTTTTATCATTTACTATTGAAGGAATTGAAATCAAAACGATCCAACAAAAAACACCAGTCTGGCCTGGGTACAAATGATGGAGAAAGTAAATCTGTTTCAACATCTGGCTCATTAAATTCGAAGAGTGGAAACAACTTATTGGAAGAACCAGGAATCCTACGAAGACACCATGGAAAGGGCAATAATATTAACAAGCCGCATGCCTCTCAAAGGCAAAGATTGTTTTCTAATGGTTTTAGAAGCCAAGGCCGAAATCATCATGGTTTTGTTTCAGAGAGTCCCCCAAGCAATTCTATTGGATTTTTCTTTGGCTCAACCCCTCCGGAAAGCCAGGGGTCAGTAGTTGTGGAAACAATGAGCTATGTCTAATTTTGTATTGTCGACAGTCAAAAATTTTGTGATTGGTTTTCTATTTTTCAGTGTGTCAGTGAAGTTGAGTGCTTCTCCTTTGGGGCAAGAATTTTTTTCTGGGAACAGTCCACATGTGGGATCTATGTCAAAGGCCTTTCCACCATTTCAACATCCCAGCCATCAGCTTCTGGAAGAAAATGGTTTCAAGCACCAGATGTACATAAAAATTCATATTTAGCTGTGGAATATTCTTTTTTCTTAAATTGGTCTTATAGCCATTTTAAGTTTTCTCAGGTACACTAAATTTCACCACCGCTGCCTTAAGGAAAGGAAGAAGCTAGGTGTTGGTTGCAGTGAGGTCTGTATCTTGTTCATTTTATGGTAAAATTTCATTTGTTGGCCAGGATTAGTGCTTTGGTTCAAAGAATAAATTTTTCTTTGAGGTGTCAACCTGAGGAAATATTATAGTTCAGCCATCAAGATGAATCTTTCTTTTAAACTACTTAATGTTTTGTTGTCTTTTTGGAGGCTTTGATTACCATGTTGGCATGGCATATTTTGTATTCTACTTGACTAGTGTTATTGATGTTAGCGATGTATTCGTTTTAAACAAAATTTAAAATGCCAATGGTGTCTTTATATCATTGAGGCTGAGGAACAAATATTTGTTTTGTTTTGTTTTTTCAGGAAATGAATACATTGTATCGATTTTGGTCATTTTTTCTCCGGAACATGTTCAAACCTAAAATGTATATGGAGTTCCGAAAGTTGGCCTTGGAAGATGCATCGGCTAAGTATAATTATGGGCTAGAGTGTCTTTTTAGGTTCTACAGGTACTGAGATCTTGAAAATAACGGCATCATACTTCTGTGAAAGGAAAAATTGCACTTTTGTGATATTTTTTGTGTACTTGACATATCTGCAGTTATGGATTAGAAAAGGAATTTAGAGAGGATCTGTATGAAGATTTTGAACAGTTAACTCTGGAGTTTTACAAGAAAGGCAATCTCTACGGCCTTGAGAAATACTGGTAAAACAATGTGTTCCTAGGTCTAACAATTTATGATATTAGTTTCTATGTTTGTGAATGACTTGTGTATGAAATTATGTTAGGGCATTCCACTACTACAGGGAGACTCGGGACCACAAGGAGCCTCTTAATAAACATCCAGAGTTGGACAAGCTGCTGAGAGAAGAATACCGTAACTTGGAAGACTTCAAGGCAAAGGAGAAGGTAATAGCCAAACACAATGGCTTCAATAATAATAATGGTCAGTTTAGTGATAGAGATGGAGGTTCAATTTTGGCGGAGGGCCCTAAGCAGTTGGTTTTGTATCACGAGAAAATGTTAGAGCAAAAATAATGTGTAAATTTCTGAAATCGAGCGTGGATTGTTGGGGGTGGTTTTTTTTTTTTTTTTTTTTTTTCTGGTTGTCAGATCTGTGTAGTCTGGGCATTTTTGGGCAGATTGTTGAGTCCTCTCAGCAGAATTTATATTTGTACATAAGAAAATAAAAATTTTATAAATGAAATTGTGGGAACGTAAAAGTAAAATGTGTTGTAATTGCGCCTTTGTTTGAAGAATCAAATATTTTTAGATAATTTAAGAATTTATATTTTTTCCCCCAAACGTAACATAGCATTCTTACATTGCGCCTTTGTTTGAAGAATCAAATATTTTTAGATGATTTAAGAATTTATATTTTTTCCCCAAACGTAACATAGCATTCTTATATACAACTCTACGAAACATCAACAATCACCGTAAAGAGCAGGTCAGAATTGCATTGTAAACTACTCTGTTCAAAGTTTATCCAAACGATGTGCCAAAACATTACATTTTTGATTCCCATCCAACAGAAATTTGATAGCAACACAACAGTTTCTACCAAGAAAAGAGAACACTTATAGAACGATGTGCCAAAATATTACGTTGTCGTGATTCCCATCCGGCAGAAAATTTGATAGCAACACAACAGTTCCCACCAAGAAAAGAGAACACTTAAATAGGCTGTTACCTTATCAATATATACCCCCGATCATGCTTATATGGATTTTGGATGCGACCACAATTTTTCTATCTATATATCCTAATAAATGATGTGTACCTGCAGGCTGTGCATTATGCAGATTAAGTTTATAAGTTGCACAAACTAGTAGATTAATCATCTACTAAAATATTACGTTGCGATTCCTATCCAGCAGAAAATTTGATAGCAACACAACAGTTTCCACCAAGAAAAGAGAACACTTGATAGGCTGTTACCTGATCAATATATTCCCCCCGATCATGCTAATATGGATTTTGGTTGCGACCCCAATTTTTCTATCTATATATCTTAATAAATGATGTGTACCTGCAGGCTGTGCATTATGCAGATTAAGTTTATAAGTTGCATAAACTAGTAGATTAATCATCTACTAGTATATTTTTGTCACTTATAACTGATAAAAGTTAGTATAGATTGTGGACCAACTCGAGAATATGAGGGCAAAATTTAAAGTTGTCTTTCACACCATCTGCCTTCTGCCTCACATAATCATCAGTAAAAAATGCCTTCACCTCGCTTAACGGAATTAGTGTAAGCACACTTCATGGATTAGTAGAACGGCCGTATGTCATATTAGAGTGATCTTCAGGAATGAATGCGTTTAATGAAGCCCAAATCCGCGATAAGACGTTATCACTATCACAAAACAAGATCACTCTCCGGCAACGATCACTCTTCAAAGTGATTGGGCCCACTTTTGTTATCAACAAACCATTGAGTTGAGTTGCAAAAATATAATAATATATTAGCCAAAACGGGGTAGCCAAGGAAATCAGTAGATTGATGAGCAACTCAAAAAGTATAAATACCATTCTAAAATTCTGGGTCACCAGACAAGTTAACATCTACTAATTTACCCCGCAAGCAAAACAAGTGTTTTTTGGTGCCTCCCAGACAGTACAGTACCAAGAGAAAACTAGTATGGTCTTCAAGTTTCCAGAACTACCCACAGACGAGACGAGAAAAAACAAAAGTGCAGATAATTAGGTAATTGGCTGACCAGACCCATTAAGTTAACTGCGGTCACAAAAAAGGGTGATGAGTTAGCAGTTCAGCAGAAGAACATAGAGCTGCTTACGCTCTCCTTCAAAGGGGGCAGCTGGGGAACAGAAACTGGTGCAGAAATAGTCACGCCCCCTTGACTGGAGGATGTATCAGACATCGATTCAAATTTTATGAACTGGCCCACCTGCGAGGCAGCCAGATGTGCGTAGCAGATGGGCGCAACTGCAAAGCATTTCGAGGGGGAACGCACCGCATTAACATCAACCAGAACATATGATCAACACAAAATACGACACTACTCTGAAACAAACATGAAAATCAAACTTACCAACGGAGATGGCTGTGGTACTCCTTTGGTACCTACAGAGTGCAATAATAGTCAATACATAGGACGTGCATCACCAATGAGAAATCGGTCATGAAACGCACACAAGATAAGAACTTACACATACGACAATGAATGAACCAGCTCCTGCATATCATCTGCTGTAAAGCCAACTTGATCCAAAAGAACATGATAATGGGTTGGCCTTGTTGTTCCCTGACGCAAAGTGGCAAGGAAATTTTTGCATCAAGAAAAGAAGCAATTTTCAGATACGTGCAACCATCAATAACTACTTACAATCATTCCCGCATGGGAGCAGATGTAAAAGTCATAATTTTTTGGGTGACATATTTTGTTGTCAATCACGGTTCCTGCATAAAGAAGAGTTCATTTCAGATAAACTGATACAACCCCTTTCCAGTTAATAACCACATGGATACTTTTAAACTGCTATATCATGCTTACCAGGTGGCACATTATCAGGAGAATTAGGCTGAAAAAATTTTGTATGATGGTTCTTCTGGGCAATAATAACAGTAAACTTAGGAGACCACTTCTCATCCAGAAACTTGCATGCCTTAACAAGGGAAACAAACAAGGACAACAACTATTCATGTTAATTACAAGCTTCATTCGCTCCAACCATCAAGTGTGTATATATATATATATATATATATATATA
>JAVDBV010000769.1:0-18752 GCA_032619315.1 Piper longum
GCCCAGCCCCTCGCTGCCCGGCCCCGCCCCGACCTTACCTCGGCCCCGCCCGACCCTCGCCGCCCCGCCTCGGCCTCGCCTCGGACTCGCCCGCCCCTTGCTGCCCCGCCCGCCCCTCACCGTCCCGACCCGCCCCCGCCTCACCTCGGCGAGTCGGGGCAGGGGCGCTGCGGTGAGGGGTGGGGAGGGGCCGGGCCGGGGCGGCGACGCGGCGGATCTGGCGGCGGCGCGGCGGAGGGGCGGCGACGCGGCAGAGCGAGGGTTTTGATTTTTTTTTAAACATTAGATCTCGGTCGTCGTTATGATCGGACGACCCAGATATATTTTGGGCGCGGGAAAATTTTCCTGCCTCAGGCTGAGGAAAACTTTCCCCATATATATATATATATATTGAAAAACATGAATGCTGACAACTAAGGAAGGATAACATGTACAAGCTGAAAATGCAAGTCCAGAGTTGAAAGAGTTCCATTTTTCACACGCACAGTGATCGCTTGTAAGTAGTAAAATGTGTCACAAAAAGGAGGTCCTTGATCGAGCCTATATATATTCACTTGTGATGGGTTATCTTCACCTTCATGCATAAGATGTTCTGAGAAATTATTCTTGATCTGCATCGGCCGGATCTCTTCTCTTGATAATAAATCAACTGATACACTTATGTGATGGATGAAAAACCCATTCCACATTGGAAACCAAAGCTGGGAAATGCACATCCAAGAAGAGGCGAGATCAAAACCGGCATCTTCAGGACCATCCTCAGGTCAGTTGTAATTTGTGTCACTGGCTTCGAAGACAAAGAGAAGAGGAAGAAAGAAGAAGCACATCAAGCGAAACTGGAACATTGGTCACCAGAAAATTAATTTCTTGTTATCAGTCAAGTGCTATGCATATTTTAACATACGAATGTGCAGCATGAGTTCGGTATATATTCTAATAATAAGGCGTTCTTGCAAATTTATAATCTTTGTGTTAGCACATATTCTCTGATCATGAACTCCATGTATTATTAGACATAATGTGAATATAGTTTAAACAGATCTTGACGAGTCCAGCAATTGGAAAAATTATTATAACAATCATGTGCCATCTGCCCAAGCATAATTGAGTACTATTTCGATATATTTGGCCATGACAAATTCTTGTTTCAAACAAAAAGATTAGTATGATTAAGAATTCCCATTGAAATTGTGCAAACATTTTAGGATCAAGTGATTAGATACCAGAAGTAAGATTGGCAAGTTCACTTTCTGTCATAGGCAAAGGGGTGGACAATGTTTAACATCGACTTACATACGAGCAACTAATGCTTCCAATAATTTTTTTGGGAGTGGAAGGCAATAACATGGTTTACACTGTTGCATGCACTGCGAAAATTCTACCAATTCTATGGGCCTGTTTAGGTGTGCAAGAAAAAAAAAGTAAAATTTGGTGGTCGTATAAATTTTTTTATGTTGAATGTCTTTAAATTTAGTCAAAATTTTTTTAATCTTGATCAAAATAAATTTGTTTAAAAAATTTACAAAGCAGTATTTTCATAAAAAAATGAAGATAAAATTTGGGAAGCATATACACATGAGAAAGAATACTTTATTTTTATCTTATTTTTTTATTATCTAAATATGTAAGGAAAATTTTAAAATTTTTATGTCATTTCATCTTATTTTATTTTCATTTCATATGAATTTTTTTCATTTATACTATTTTCATGGCAACCTATCAGACCCTTAAGATATATTGCCCAAAAAAATATTTGCCGTGCATTAACTTGTCACATCTGTAATAACCCGTTATTTTTTACAATATTGTGGGTCTTGCTGACCAGGTGTTACTAAAAAATATAACTAACTGACCGAACCGGGTGTTACTTAAATGCTACATAATTTCTATTAAAATAAATTAGTTTAACTCATTAAAATAATCGTCCCACAGTTTTGGACTGTTTTCCACAACCACATTTATAACACAAGAGAATAAAAAAAAAGTTCACTCATTATCCCTTCACCAAACCTAAGTTTATAAAAGAACTCTCAACCATACTTTTATTCCTCATTAGATGAGTTAAAATCAAACAATCTTAATTGGCCTACATACCCAAGTCAAAATCAAGCTGAATGTAGTTCTACGAGCTCTCAGGTTATCTTGAGATTACAGACTCTCAGGTCATTTTGAGATTACGGCTCTCAAGTCCCCTAACTATACTTTTATTCCTCCTTAGATGAGCTGAAATCAAACAATCTTGATTGGCCTACATACCCAAGTCAGGATCAATGTAGTTCTACGGGCTCTGAGGTCATTCTGAGCTTACGGGCTCTGAAGTCATTCTGAGGTTACGGACTCCCAGGTCATTTTGAGGTTGCGGCTCTCAGGTCATTCTGAGGTTACGTCCTCTTAGGCCATTTTGAGGTTACGTCATTTCAGGCCATTTTGAGGTTACGTCCTCTCAGGCCATTCTGAGGTTACGGGCTCTCAGGCCATTCTAAGGTTACGGGCTCTCAGGCCATTCTGAGATTATAAGCTTCTCCTTCTTCTTCACGCTCTTCTCTTCTCCTTACCTCATCTTTGGCACTAAAAACCAAACCAGGCAGTCCTTTTCTTCAACCCAAAACCAGATCATATTCTTCCCTAACCGCTCCCCTTCCCTAGCAATCCAAATGGGGAGCTTAAAGCTCGTATATTATATCAACTATTCAAGGTGAATCTTGTTTTTTCACCAAAGCGCGTGATGTCTGGCCAGCAGCACCGCCTGAACGCTTCCCTACTTCCCACACGCCAACCCCACATCAAGGCTAGACGCTGTGAGCATGCACGACGTGAGTCTTGGCTAGCGAACTGGTATGGAAATCTGGAACCCCCCACAGCGTTGTCTATCATCTAACCCCCATGCGTAGAACTAATGACAAGCAAATCAGACACGTAAACGAGATGTAAGAACGTCGCCAAGATGGGAGAATAACCAAGAGAGAAAATGAAAATGACAAATGGGGTGAAAAGAATGCCCCCCCCCCTCTCTAACCAAATGACCGAAGTGTGAATTTATAGGTGTAAAAAAAAAATGAATGGTCTCCTAGAAAATCAAATGGTTGTCTAAGAAAATGAACAATCAATGATAAAAATGAACGGTTAATGAGAAAACGAATGGTTGTCTCGTCATATAAAATTTGACTCGACTGACAATAACGGTCAAACCGACCGGTTCATACTATAAGACTCTGATTCGAATCGCGTTTAACCGAGTAGAATCAACCGGGTAAAGAATATAACATAATTAATCATAATAATTTTCCAACGTTCGATCCTTCTTCAACCGAGTCGAAATTTTTTTTCCACAGTCTTTACAACGTCTTTCTCTGTGTGCTAAGTAGTTAGCTTTGTTCAAGCAAATTATAATTTTCATAAAAGTACCCAACTAATTGCCAATCTGGTTTTCTATTTGAAATTAAAAGAATGGAAGACTCTAACTTCTCATTTGTTCTTTGAACAAATGGGCTTCATCTAATAACGGGAAAAAATCAATTACGATATAATATTTGTCTCTTAATTAAAATTTCCCATTTTTTTAAAGCAAACATATATTATATTAAAGTATTAAAAAGGCAGGACATAGAGTTAGTTAGCATCATAAAACAGACGTTAAAAACATGCTTGCCTTACTGGTTTTGGATTCGATACCCTAAATAAATAACTAAAGCCCAACTTCGTATAGTAGTATATTATGCTTCCATTTTTTTCCTATAATTTTTATCCAATAATTTTATTTTATTTTATAATTTTATTGTGCTTAAATAAAAACACAATATCCTTTTTCATATAATTAATAAATATCTATATCATCTTTGTTGAACCCTTTGAGTCTCTAAAAGAAGACTTGCAATAAGTATCACAAGTCTCTTTTAATCCAAAAATTAACTTAAAGAATAAAATTTTTCCATTAACATATATACAAAATACTAACACATTATACGATCGATGTGGGATAAACTTAACAACTCTCCTTCACACATCGGAAATTGTCTCCGATGACCTTAAAACATGGCAATAAGACAACCTAGAAATAATCATCGCCTAGTAATAAGGTGACCTTGAAACAATCATTGTCTGATAATCTTAATTTCTATCAGACGGCACCTAATAAATTCTCCTTAAATAAACCACGAAAAAAATATTCATAATCAGTATAGGCAAACACATATCTTAAAATTATAATTTTAACTCTAATGCCACTTGTTAGGCCCAACAATTATATAATATAATTGGTAAATGATTTTAGCACTCAACAATGAGCAAAAAAGTCGTGTATTTGCTCGAGCAAGACTTAATCAAAGTCGTCCACTAATTGATTTTATGCACCAAATTAATTAGTGAGCAAGAATAGTTGATTAGACGTGGTGAAGGCGATGGTCAGATGGAGATTATCTTCTGTTCCCCGCAAGCATCTGAGCAACTAAGCAACAGCGTTGATGATAAGGACTAAGCATTGATTCTCACCACGGACAACCCCTTCCCTTCTTCTCTGCGAGTCTGTAGTGTGAGCAGTGCTCCGTCTTTGTCCTTCTTGGCACCATCTTCTCCTCGGACTTTGCCATCTCTTCCTTTCACACTATTGACATGTCCTCCTCTATATACATGTCTTGCTCAGAGTTGTATCCTTATAAATACCGAAATCATTAAGGCTATATAAAAATTAATTATCATTTTTATAATAAACAAATTTTAATATAATTTAACAATCATAATTACATTTAAAAGAATTCAATGTATAGATAATATATTAAACATAGCAAAACATTAAAGATGAATTACAAAATCAATAACAACTCATATAAAATATAAATATTTTTTTCCAGTTTTTCCATTGCTTTCACTTTAGTTTGTTCCACACCAAAAAATATGTCAATATCTTAAACTAAACCAAGCCGAATCTTAATAATAACTCAACGGAACCAACAATTTCAATTTGATTCGGTTTAATTTGAAATATGCTCGGCCCTAATTGAATCAACCCTTCATTAATTTTTTTTATTATGCATATATATTGTCAACTATGTTGATTCCGTGGCAAGCAATTAGCAGGCTGGGCTCCATTTGGCTAATCCTACGTTAGCTGCCGACCATAGGGAACTTGATGTCATCACCAAGAATTATACAGTGACGATTGATGCTCCCATCAGTAGCAATGTCATCATACACGTTGATACTAATTATTTCGTACGATGATCATTGGACTGTAAAAAAGTCTTCACATTAAAATATATTACAATAAAAAAAGTTCTTATTGGACCAAATTATATATTTTAAAAATATTTGACTCATAAATTTTAATCTATTAACATAATACCCCTAATTTAATTTCAAAATTTCTTAAACATATTTGTTTTAAATTCTATGTGATGAATGATATTTAGGTTTTTGAAAAAAATCTTCAAATTCAAATACATTAGATTAAAAAAATTAATTCCTAATAAAATATAAGTTCAAATTCAAATTTTAAACATCCAATATATATATATATATATATATATATATATATATTCCTTTTTTAAAAAAAATTGTTTGTTCGAAATTCAAAAAATCTAAGTTTTTACCTTTTACTTTTTAACTCATCAATCGTGTAATTTTAAAGCCTATTCATCATTTATTGGCCAATTTTTTTATTTTTATGTATGAAAGATTATAACTTTTATCTATTATTTATCTTGTTCTTAATAAAAATAAGATTTTTATGGGTATTTTTGTCATTAAATGAAAAATAATTAGATTTGGTCATCATGTTACGAAAGTTTTAAAAATGGTTGTCTCGTATATGTTTGAAAACTTTGCCATTCATGTTGATATTTATAATATTTTCTCAATTTTAAATTTTTATAACTTAAGATCGCGTTTGGCTAGATTTGGTATTTATGATCTTTCATAAAACATATTTGAATATGATTAGAATTACTAAAACATAGTATGATTTTTATTCATATGAAGCAATAATGCTTTTTTAGTTTTATTCTTTAATTTAAAGTTGAAATTTGAGTTTCAAGAGAACCTTATTTTGGTTCAGAACCAAACCAACCAAAGGTTCACCCCAATAGGGTTGACACGAATAGTTTTAAATTTTTTATTTTTTTTTACTCCAAAAAATTTTCGAGTTTTATGGCTTCGCAAGTTAAATTTCACAGATGATTCATTTGTGATAGATTTTATGAATAACTCCCCGAATCTATGTGCTAAAAATTATCAAAACATTTTAGCTGTCTTTTAATTTTGTAAAATCTATATTTTATCAATTTTAATGGTCAAAAGAGTAATATAAATTAATTTTATTTGATATTTTATTTACGTAATTGAAAAAGGCTAGTTATGTTTCCATGGTAATGAAAAAAGTAGATTAAATGAGCTTGAGTTAGAGTCGACTCCGTAGCATTGTGAAATCGAATCCGAATTGTGAGTTTTTAAACTATTAACGGTTCATGTAGTACACGAAAAAAAGGTCTTTTTTAAAAAACTTTTTTAATATCTTTGAAAAAGGGATTCTTTAGGCAAACAAAAATTAGTGACTTAATCTACAGCAACAACTAGTATTGTGTCCCCAGCTGCTAGCTCATTGTCACCTCTTCTTTTTTTCACCCTAAAAAAATGTAACCCTAGCCCCAGATGAGTTGCAACGTCCGAGACTTGGCTTCTTAAAGCTTTCTTTTCTTGTACACTTTGATTCTACTCGTTTTCAGACTATGTCCAAACTTGCTCTGCAAACAAAATATAAAAAATTTACGAATTTGATCATGGATTAATTTATAAAAACTGAGTTAGCCTGTGTCATGTCCTTATCTTGAAGCTTCATAGATAGATAAATTCGTAGTTACTCTATCACAACTTGTTTTATTTTATATATTGGTGTTATAATTTGTAACGTTCTTTTAATTGATTATTACTGTTTTACGACGAGTTCATAACATTTCACACTTCAGCATGAGGGCATAAATATTGCATCAACCATCACTCACGTTATTCACATCAAGCAAAGATGTCATTGATTTTCATCTCCCTTTTCCCCAAGATTTATAAATGAACCCTCAACTTGAGTCTAGAGATGCAAAGTTAATGGTCGGTTGCCATTAAAAAAGAAGAACCCAAGAGAGCTTACAGGACTTCAGCTCTTGTTGGCCATGAAATGGAAGCAGACAAGAGAAGCTGGCTTTCCGTCACGAATCTAACAGAGAAGCTGAATAACTGTCACCTATTCCCTCTATAATCTATTCCCTTACCCTACAAATTAGCAATCCTTTTCAAGAGTCTTATAAAATATATATCATCTATTTTGAACAGAAAAGATCAGGTTGATAAACCTAGCCAAATGGGTGCGTGTACATTGCACCATGAATTAGTGCAATTCCCTTTATATATATCCTCCCTTGCTTTGTGTATAAAGCCTTTCTTTGTTCCCTCTGCTCATATCCCACCCTCCCACTTCTTACATGGATACTTCTCCATTTTCTGCCTTCTCTTCCTCCTCTTCTTCTTCCACCTCTGATCGCTCTTATTCACATGAGAAAACTCTCACCGGCAAGGATGCCGTGCCAACGACGGATGAATCAGCTCATCCTTGGAAGAAAGAGCATGGGAACCCATACCCACAACGAGGAGCGATCAAGAAAAATGTTTTCAGAGACGTGCTCAATGCAGCCAAATCAGTCGCCTCCGAGTTTCCATACGTAGGCAAGTAAGAGAGGAGGTAACCTTAAATGATATTATTGCAAGCTCCATTGGCAGCTCCCCTGTTTCAAAAATGGTGATCTGATCAGAAGAGTAGTTCTCGTTATTGTACTTAGCTTATACATATTATGTTTTCTTCCCCTTGAATGAGCTTTTTTTATGTATTTGACATTTAGTATTATTGCAGAAAATGGAGCTTAACGTTTGCCATTTATATAATGTATGACATGGCTGCACTTTATAGTAATCAAGTTGTGATTTTAGAATCCCAGACTAATATTTTAGAGATAACATTGTGCGCTAATGTTGAAGAGAAACTGTTCTCTAGTGCAAAAAAAGATCAGTAACAAGCTGCAATGTGATGAGCATTTTCCAAAACTATGCTCATTATAATATGGTGTCTCGGGGTGGGGGGGAGGGGCGTGACAAATGAAGACCGGCTTTTCCTGTGCTGGCTTACGAAAGAGGACACTTTCTAGAGCCGGTTTTGGCTCCTCCCACCATCTTTGATTCTCCGATGAACACCGATGGGGACGCTAGGCGTCTCCATGCGGAGGAGCTAAAAAAAGTTCTATTTTTTAAAATAGCTTTCACCATGTTTAGGTTGTCCTCAAAGGTGCAAATAATGTTATATATCTCTTCAGATTAAGAAGGCCATAAAGTATTCCAAAATTGCAAGCCTTGCTTGACCCAATTCAACTTGATACCTGGAGTATAAGATGTGGGCAGTCGCTATAGCGTAGGCTGTCTAATTTATATTACTATGGTTTTTAATTAATTAACATGGCAAGATGTGAGGCCTGACTTGTTATAGAGATATATAGACTATTATAATTTGATATCTTCAAAATAGACCAATTTTAAAGAACGCGTTGTCCTTTACTAAATAAAATTATCTTGATAGGGTTGAAATGGCACTTATCTTGTAAAAAAAATGCTCACTTAAAAAATACTTCTCTTGCATGTTAGTTAGTGTGCATGTGCTTATATACAACTGATAATACTTGAAGCAGGAGCGACGTGAACTAATCAACAATTGTTCAATTGAAAATTACTGGCTTTTATCTGTGGCTCATAGGTTAAGTTCGTTAATGATTAGACAAGGATAAAAATCAGTATAAATTCTTCAGTGAAACAGACCGTGAAAAGTAGTTGCAAACTTGCAAAGGCAACACTGTTGGTTGCTTGGAAACAAAAAAACAAAAATAAATATTCTGGGTTCCCTAGCATATGTACGATCAGTGGATGCGAAAATCAGCGTATATTATTCGCATGCAAAATATGTTAATTAACACTGTATAAACAGGGCATGATTTACATACATTATACATTTATGTTTCGTACTGACCCAAGATTTCGTGTATTACCATGGAAATTAAGGTCATAGATAAGATAAATATGTATGCACCCACATTTCCAGAACAAAAGAAAGCTTGCTCTCACTTAACTTCGACTCTCTAATTTTCTGTTCCGTGAAAAAGTAAATCTAAGTCTCATCTCCATGCCAAAGCCATAAAGATCAATCCAATAGCCGTGGACTCCAGATTGTCAATTTTTATCGAAAAATATGACCCAGAACAAGATCACGAATTAATATTACTATAAAGTTGAAGTAGCGGCACATTGATATGATGAATTGCAACACTATCTCAACAAGTATAAGCCAATTAGGGATTATACAAAAATAAATACAGTTGTGCGCCAAGAAGTATCACTTC
Organism: Piper longum; assembly: GCA_032619315.1. Taxonomy (NCBI): domain Eukaryota; kingdom Viridiplantae; phylum Streptophyta; class Magnoliopsida; order Piperales; family Piperaceae; genus Piper; species Piper longum. The sequence continues at coordinate 9,420 of JAVDBV010000769.1, forward strand.
CTTTTTTAAAACACAAAAGCGCTTGTTGAACCAGGTGCTTTTAAATGATAAATGCTACAATTTTGACGGTCACAGTTTGTATGAAGATTTGATTAAACATGGCCAACGCCTGCTCTAACAGACGTTTGAAGCAGGAGGAACTGTTGAAAAATAATGAATTACTTCAAACAGCTTTCACTCAGGAGATGGCCTACAAGCCCAATCATCATCAATATGCTTAGAGAGCGATAATCTTTAATCCTTTCAGAAAAGGGAAAAAAAAGGATTAAAAGAATTGACGAATTTGATATCGTTGACTCAAAAACCTGCTCAGGAGAAAGGTCGATAGATCGTTAAAAAAATTAAAACAGGAGAAATGAGTAGCTATTGACCTTATTTTAGAAGAGAATAAGCTCCCCCTCTGTGGGGATAACCATTATTCGTTCAGTTATTTGTAAGTCAACACACAGACGAAACTTGAGTCTTTTCAGTTGCTCTCGCAAGAAATTATGAAGTCATTAACTCAATAACAGGAGTAAAAGCCAAAAAACACATACCACATTCATGAAAAAGCATAAGGAGAAGGATTAAAGTAAGCTATCCGGATACTTATTTGTCTGTCCTTGCACGGTCTGTTTTACAAATTGTCCACGAACTCGAGGCCTTTGCTCTGCCAACTTCTTTCTGCTTTGGTACCTTACCTACAGTAGATTGCGAGTTAAACTATAGAATCCATAAACTACCATTTAAAACCCATAAGAAATTTGGAAACAATTTTTAATGGAGAAGAACAACCTTAGAAGCAAGTGTTAAAACTTAAGTTCTGGAAGTGTTTGTCACAGATTATAGCTATTTTTTTTTTAATGACCTAACCATATCCACTGTTATAATCTTTAATCTGCTCAGCTAGCTGTATCCGGGACTAGATTGTTTAAATAATGAGTTATACAAAAGTGAACATACTTATTAAGGGAACCACCATACACAACTCTTATATAGGATATGAAGGCCAGAAAATTGAGCATAAAGTGTATTGCAAAAACTACATTGCTCTAGATAATTTTTTCCAGCTTTAACTGTTTACTATCAAAGGAAAAAGAATTAAACAAAGAGAACTTTTCTACCATTTGGGGTTTAGGATTGACTTTGGAATATAACTTTGCAGTATTCAGAATTTTGAAGATTTGTCAAGATTTTTTAAAAAAAAAATACAATGCCTCAACTACACGGGTGTTGTTATCAGAAATTCAATTTAACGTTACGTAAAATCAGAACTTGGTAGGCAAAAAAAAGCTGAGAAGTATCAACATTGACAAGCAAATTATGTACCTTTTTTTCATAGCATCTTTCTTTCCGCTTCTGGCGAAATCTAGTTAAGGCAGCCTCTCTTTCAGCAGAATGATTTTGTTCAATTCCACCATGCCTGAAGCCACTGCCATCATCAGTACCACTTTTCCCAGAAGTACCATTGTCACTCTCTATATTTACTGCACCATTGTTAGCAGCTGTACTACCTCCATTTTGTCCATTACTTCCATGATTACTACCTGAGGCACTTCCATTAAGGCTGTAATTTCCAATGTTCTCAGTGGTTCCACCAATGACATTGGATGATCCACACTGAGGTGCCACTGCCACCATTTTGTTCTGCATCAACTCCTCATGGCCATGTCGTGGTGACGGAGGCTGAGGCACATTGTGGACATGGTGGCGGTGGTGGTGGTAATGGAAATGACGGTGCTCAACCTGGACCTGATGGCTTGCCTGTTCAACTGAAGCCAAAGCTATATCCTTGACCTTTTCTGGTACAACCTGCTGAGGCGAGCAAGAGTGCCAGTGCTGTACTGTATGGAAAGCAGAGGATGTATGCACTGGGGTTGAAGACATGGAAGTTATTTTATCTTTGATAGTCGCCGGCTTGGTGAAGGCATTCTTTGTGGTGGATTTCATATCATTGTTGCTGCTACTGCCATGGGATCCTTGGTTGATAGGAGCTGGATCAGAATTAGACACCAAATTGTATGCAAACTCAGATTTACTGCAGTCTGAGCTGTTATTGTTAAGTGGAACAGAACAGCATCCACCACATCCTGTATCAAGGTGCGCTGCAGAATTGGCAGTGATATACCTGTGGAAAAACTATTTAGTTCTTCTGAAGAAAGACAAACACCATTACATAGTGAAAGCTAAATATACCTTGAGAAGGCTGACTGATAAGAATGCTTTAAAATATTCCCGTCATCCTTATGAGATTTTCCACCTTCTCCAATAGATCTTAGCCTCTTTAAACTCAGATCAAGTGATGGTATTTCTTTCATTTCGGAAACAACTTTGTCTTTGACTTCAGAAATTACTGAGGGCCCAGTCATTGTTTCAGACAGACCCAATCCAATATGAATAATGGTAGCATTACTACCAATTGCTCCAATCTTGTCATCTGCTTGAATTCTCCCATCCTCCTTGTGATGCTTGTTATATCTTTTATCTTGAGTTCCATCATTCAATATGTCCATGTCTTTCTTGCCTTGCAGAAGTGATTTATTTATTTGAACACTTGATAGCTTCACCGGAGCCATTGCTTTTGAATATGACTGAAGCTGCAAATCTGGGTTTGTTGGCATTCTTATCTCTAAGTCTTTACCCATTTCACAACATTCTGTGGAAGAAACATTGAACCAAGGACAGGAGCTGAAAGCAGGATAGACAAGTACGTGACGAAAAGAACATTCAAAACATACCAAGAAATTTTTTTGGTTTCGCAGCATACGTCATAGAGCATTCTGCAACCCCTTCATTGCCATAGTTCTCAGGCCATGGATGGTCAGCTAGGGCGCAAGTACTATCATATGGTTCTGCTGGCTGCTTCCATGGTGACATTAGTTGTGGAGACTCAACTTCTACAGTACGCTTTGTCCAGGAACTCTGACAAAAAATAGCAACTACATATCATAATGCATACATGAGAACGAGTAACATCAACTTACATTTTGATCCATGATAGCAATTTCACACTATCTTACTATTTTACAACAAGTTACATCAACTTGCACAAGTTGAAGTAGTTTGAAACAAGATAGGTTTAAGCTTCTATGAATGAAAAAACTATTGCACCATAAACATCATGCTTAGGATCTCTGACTTCTTGATGGAATAAGTTGTTACTTCAAACATGACATCTGATCATCTAAATACACCATCTACATCAGCAATTATGGAAAAGTGACATATTTGACAAAGTGCCCAAGAGGTTTAGTCACCGTGGTTACAGGAACAAGCTTCTTGACTATCAGGTCAAGAAGTATATATCAATAAAAATCTAGATAAGAGTTAAGCCAGTGTATCTCTTTTAATCTTGGAACAGAAATCTGACAAGAAAAACTTGAATGAGGTCAAATGATGCAGGTTTAGTATAGAGACAACACAATGAGTGGCATCTATAAAACTGATCCTAAAGATTGGTTACTTAATGAATAATGTTGAAGATGGTGAAAGAAAAGAAAATGTCTAATTGTGATATTATGCCTCTATATACTTCATAATATCATTGTTGGTTTAATAGTTTAACCCAATTCTAACAAATACACATCCTGTTACTTTTGTTTACCAAACGCAACTTTAGTCTTATGCGAAATTTATGAACAGACTCTTCCAATTAATTTGTTGAATAAGGAGACTCATATTTAGAAACACACACCACTTTCAACGTCTTACTGAGAAAGCAAGGCGGGACTCAATTCTTTTATACATCTACCAAATCAAATCCCCAAAACACCCCTATACATTTGGATACCTTGTGATTCTCAATTTATCATGAGATGGAAAACCAACAAAACATTTCATACATACTTGAGTACCACTCCCATTATCACTTCCGTCTCTCAGATTTAGACCAACACTTGCATTGTCATTTTCATCATTACTGCTGGTATTATTGTCAGATTCACCAACACTCTTTGACTCTGGAGCACAGCTTTCACTTGCACTACCACTAGACTGCAAGACAGATGAGATGATTACAAAATTAGAAGAAAAACACAGATAAGAACACAGAAGGCTTGTAAAATATATTTTAACTCACACTGTGACATCTCCTCCAGACATGCTGCCACAGATTTTTTAGCTCGTTCTTACGAACAGGCTTAAACAAAAAATCAGCTGCACCCTTTGACAAACATTGAAATACTAGGTTCATAGAATCAACAGATGACATCACTGCATGCATAACTCAGTAAGTATAATAGCTGAAGCAAAAATACAATAAAGAGTTCAAATGAAAAGAAAACAAAGTGAAACGCTAAAAATTTTATCACTCACTAATTACAGGGATGTTTTTGCGTGTTTTGTGGCTCATTATCTTGCAAAGGAGGCCTATTCCAGACATGCAAGGCATGGCAGCCTCCGTCAAAACAAGATCAATGCGAATGGTTAAATCTTCAAGAAGTTTCCATGCTTGTGCACCATTAGTGGCATTACAAACTATCAAAAAATAGCATGCAATTAAGAGGATAATATTATTCATCACAGCATATTAACTTAGCTAACTTCCGGTAAATTTCAGTAAATGCTATTGGGGGCACAAGATAGCATATTCAAATCGGATGATAATGCAAAACATAAAATGAGGAGACTATATTTCATACAACAGATTTAGCACAACCATGGCTTGAACACATAATGGCAAGCAAGATAAAGCAACGGAACCAAAACAGAGATCTTGAAATGTTTGGGAAAGTCAAGATGGTCACCAAATTTACGACCAGATGGCAAATAAAATGAAGCAAAATTAAATTTTAAAAATGGAGCATATATCGGCTTTACTTTCTAAATGTTGAATTAGGCAAAATAGCCAGCACACTTATTTCCTTTATGGGCACCTTCTAATGGACATTATTTGGTGGGCCAACTCGATCAATAGGAAAATGAGTACCATCAAGGATGGATAAATATCATTAGGAAAGAATCATGCATCCATTCTGACCTCACAATCATGAGTTGGGCCGACTCTATGACACATCAACTTGCTTTTATCACATTTTTTGAGTACATGGATGACAGTTTTGAGAAATCAAAATAATTGAAAAATTGGCCTTAACCCTAAGCCTTCTAGAAAACTTAGAATGCCCTAATCATCGTAAACACTCATAATTATATATGGGAAATCATGTTTGAAACTCTTCACCTAATATCTAGTTAGGCAATATTTTTTATCCCTTTCATCCTCTTGCTTATTAATAATGGTAGGACTGACATCATTAAATGAGATTGTTATTTTCTAGTAATCCCAATAAATTTTTTACATGTTAAATATATTAGCTGCGACAAATTTAAGATGTAAATATTTCCTCCACAAATAGAATAGAATACAAGTAAAAACTACCTCCTCTTAAACTTGTAAATTCATAACAAAAAAAAAAGCTAAAAAAATATTTGGGGAGGGGGGGCACGTAAATGTTCAAATGAAAAGCACTTCCTTGAAAGTGAAAATTTTTAATTGTTGCTAACCTTCATACCCACAATTACGCAACAGTGCACTAACCACCTGTCGAGTTGAGTCGTCATTTTCTACCAACAAAACTTTTAACGACTGTGAAGGAAGGAACCTGTCCCATTTAACTACTTGCCCCACTGGCTGCCGCTGAGACTCTGCTTGTGAACCAGACTGGTCCTCAGCACCTGCAATCCCATTAGCTCTCAAATTTACATCTTGCGCACGGTCAATGTTCCTTGTCTCATCTTCCTCTAATAGCTTGTGTTTTTCATTCCCCAGCACTCCATTTTCTCGAACTCCATTATGCTCATCTTGCGTGAAGGAGTTTAACTCCTTCAATTCTTTGTTCTCATAACTGTTAGGTTCCCCTTTAATATTCGCCATCAACTAGTAAGAAAGAGGCAGAGATTGTGGTATCCTATCCATTGACCATAAATCTTCCACATTCTGTACTTCCAACAAAAATCAAAGTTTCTGAAAACACAAGCAAAAGGTTAAGTTAATCAAAATGACAAGCATTTCACGCTGTTCTACATAATCGTTTATTATATTGCCCGCCCCAAGAAGAAAGCAAACATTATGTATTGAACCAAGCATTTGATCCTTCCGCACACTAAATTAATGTAAATGATAACTGGAATAATAATTCAAATAGCCAAAGCAAAAGATCAAATTACAGAGGAAAAAAGACGCCCATAAAGATTATCCCAAAGAGATTAAAAAAAAAGGTCATAAAAGCACACCGTTGTCGTTGTTCGAGCGAAACAAGAATACATGCAAAACATGTACGCCCATAGACAACGCAACCTACTAATTTCCTTCATTCAAACACGAAATATAAATTGTAGACAATAAATAAGATCTTGGAGATACAAAGACTCAATTACCAATCATGAACATCAACTCAAACAGTAGAACTTTCATTAAAACAAAAATTAGCTACTTGTTCACAAGTTACCTTAAAAAGCAAACACAACCCTTACCTCCAAAGAAATATTTCAGCTAAAGATTGATCCAAACCCCCGGTCTGTTACCACCCACGGATAACATTAATCCATTTGGTATACTCTACCCTTAATGTTTCCCACCTTCTCAAGACCTAATAATTAAGCCAAAAAAATAAACATAACCCTCCTCATACAGTCATAATAAGGAATGAAACAGTATGTTATCCGCACACATCCAGCACAACGAATACACAAAAATTCAAGTCCATCAATTTTCCATTTCTAAGCAAAAAAGACAAGTTCGAAATCATCATCATCATCATCTCTTGAACGCTAACTTATTGCCCTTGCAACAAACGTCATCCCAACTCCACCACACAGACGCCGGATCCAACTTGAGAGGATCTTTCTCTTCTCCACATACAAACATAGCATTTCTAAAATCCTACACAATCTGTCAATCATGGCACCGTTTTCCATAGAAAAGAAAATCTCACCTCTTCTCGACTCTATCGATCGAACTCAGCGCCGGGATGGTTTTTCTCGAAGAGGCGCGATGGGGAAGGCGCCGCAGACGTCCCCGTTGAGCTTCATCTTCCGAAAGAGCGCGGGGACGAGATCGTCGTCGGGGCCGTGGAGGAGAACGGCGGCCGGTGAGAGGGAAGACGGCGGGCGGCGATGGGCGGTTTTTTCGGCGAGAAAGTCTGGGGGAGGAAGAATATTTTGTGCCACGCAGGATGGTGACGTGGAGTTTGTGGAGGTGGAAGGAGCCCGATTAATGGCACGTCGGATGCAAATCTTTCCTACGTGGACGAGATCAAAAGCTGGCTCGCGGGCTCGGCTGGTGGTATCCGTGATTCGTATCAGTCACGCTTCGGTTGGATAGTAGTCATCGATACGTGTCGATCTTTACCTTTCACCTCGACGGGGTGGCTGAGAGCGTTTTGGCTCATTAACGTTGTTTGCTTGAAAATTGAAATTTTGCATAAAGTACTAAATATAATTAGATTAAAATAATATCAAGTCATTTTATGATAATTTTAACAAAAATATTTAGTTTTATAATCAGGGAAGAAACAAATTAATTGACACAATCACAATTCGCTTGAATTAATGGTGTGTCGCCCTTCAAAATGGTCATGAAAGGAATCACAAACGTATACAGTCAAGTTCAAATATTTATATGATCTCATAAAAAAAGTTAAAATTTTTCCGACAAAGTTTCAAAGGACGAGGTCATTTGTCATGCAATTTAAAAATGCAAAATTATTATAAATAGAGGGGACTGATGAAAGCTTTTTCAAGGGCTAAATATAATTTGTATATTAGGTTTGTGGGTAATTTCCTTTCATCAGAATAATACATCTAAGGTATATGCTTTATTGATCAGTAAAAATCAGTGCCCTACAAGATACAATACAATTTGCATCAATTTGGAAAGCCTAATTGTTGTGGACTTACATTCTTTCACCTGTGAAAAACCACTTTACTCTCACTTGCAATGTGAAAATGAAATGTACCATCCGATGATTAGTTCTTAAAAATTCATATAAGGCATAAAAAACTAAAGTTTCAAATACCCAAATATATATTTAGTTCAATCGAAAATATTTTATTAGACATTAAAAATATATTTTATCATTAAGTGTACTAGTGGGTGGGGGTTATGATGGAACGAAGGCATAATCTGTTCTAGATTTAAAGACATTGATGATATATCGGGTAAAATATATGATATTTAAAATTATATATATATATATATATATATATCATAATTTCTTCTGAGAGTGGTTATAATATATATTATTGATTTTTTTCTTTCATTATTTTTCAAAAGAAGAAAAAATATTGTAAAGGAGGTGGCAGAGAACTCCAGCCACCACCATTTGTCATTGAGGCAATCACACAAGGTACAGCAGATAAAGAGACTTTTGTGAGCTTGTCTTCTCTCGGCACATCCTCATCAACAACTGGAGCAGGTTTACTAGCAAGAGGGATAAGGGTCCATGGCCAATGGATTGAGAGACATAAAGATCTTCCCCCCCTCTCAATCCAGCAATTGGGCACCTAGCTAAAAGATTGTTTATCCAAATCCTGGTGGCTCCCAAACTCTCCTTTCCCATATCACCCCCATTTCTTTTCTCTCTCATCACATAAACTTGGAGCCATTCATTTCCAATCTCATTCTTTGGACTTGTTTATATGTATCTGGGAATTGTCAATTATCTCCTACTCCCCACTTTGCATAGCTTTGTCGGAAACAATTACAATTATACAATGAGTCCAATTGGTTTGGTGTTATGTATGTGTTCTTTCTCTGCAATACATTTTAATGAATATGCCCATCAAGTGAGTTAACGGTGCCACCACTTGGCTAACTACTCCAATGGCATGATAGTCTTACATTTTAATAATATCTTAGAGGGAATTGATCACCAGGTTATGCATTGAAACTTTCAAGATGGATAAGAACGAAGTACCCAACTAGGGTTAATCAAATGTTTGCAGAAGTTTCTTGAACTAATTGGAACTAATATAATAATGTAATACCTGCTTAGTTATTAGCCTCGGGCATTAAACATGGTTTTGTTTATTTTATCGGATGTCTCAAAGGACACAACTAATATGGTTTAGGATTATTCAATCGAGGAGCTCCGAGGCGGATGACTGCCACTTTAGTCACCAGGATTTGTTAATTAATTAGCTCATTAACTAGTTTATTAATTACTATGCTAATTAATACAATTGGAGAGTACCTAGGACCTTATATATGGCAGCTTTAATATATAAGGGGAAGTTGTCTAATCCATGGTCTAAGAAATGTGTTTGCACCCGTCTGATGGCCAAGATTAGATCATTTTTTTTTAGAGAAAACTCCTCACCCTCGCCAATGCCCAACAAATTGGCCACATGTGGCCG
>JAVDBV010000770.1:0-16696 GCA_032619315.1 Piper longum
ATATATATATATATATATATATATATATATATATATATATATATATATATATATATAGATAGATATGTGAGAAGGCTTACTTTTGAATGCAAGGATCATGAACAAATGCTTGCCTGTGACGTTTCACGTGGATATTTTTTTAATAATCCTAAAGATTTTCAATCAGATAAGAAAAAAAAATGTCCAGCATATTGTATTAGGAACTATTTTTTTCATTTGGGCCGATATTTCTAGTGAGCGATATTTTCTAATCATCAAAGAGATTTTCAATAAGTTATTTCGACGAAAAACAAAGTAATTTAAAATTTTAACTTCCATGATCAACCTCTGATCTCCATACATTTAAGATTATTGTTCGCACGGCATGAAATTATGAGAGAAGAAAAATGAATTCATTTATGATCATCCATGCGTGTAGTAATATTTTTGTATAAAAAAAGGTTAATGTTACAAGTTAATATTTTTATTCTATTTCTACTATAGGTTTAAAAAACCGTATGGCACTATCTAATTGCACCCTATTTATTATGTACCATTCAAATTTAATACAGTTTAGTCAACCTTTATACTATTTTATAATTTCATACCAAGTGTATTAATTTTTTTTTTGCAAAATTCATTTATTTTGTTAAAAATTACAATATTTTATTTGATATTTAATAAAATATTAATGGTAAAATACATTATTAATATCTATTAAATATTTTATTTATAATTTTAAGATTTAGTTGAACCCAGATTGACTCATTTAAATTAAATATACTTCGTATCAGTTATAAATCCAGTATAATAACTATTAAGGCATTTAAAACTACAATTTCTGGTTTCCCACTGTTTGATTGTATTATATCATGCCGACCAAAATCATTCGACACAAAAGGTTGAAACCGGTCCGAGTCAGCCACGTTGCATTACAAATAAATACCAAAAATCGAACGGGTCAAAGACACGAACTTTAATTACAGCTAAACTTGGTGGTTAACTAGCACGGCAAAAAAACTAATTACGGTTTAATCTGTATTAACTAAAATAACCAAAAACTTCCTAATCATCTTCCCCTTCCCCATCCCACCCCTTTTATTATCAACCTCCCATCCCGCACAAAGACCCGACCTTTGCCGGGCCTCGACCGCCGGCGGCGCTTCACATCTCTTTTCCGGCTACCCAAAATGCCACTCCGAAGCACGTTCCTCTCCAAGCGGATGCCAAAAGGCGCGGCCTTTTTGGATCGGAGGCCGGGGAGGGACGTCGTCCGGGTGCTGCCCAGTGAGGATGGGAAGGGGTGGGAGGAAGGGGAGGGGGAGGGAGGGGTGGAGGTGGAGGGGGGGGGAGGGGATGTTGGTGGTGGGTGGGGGAGGATGCTGCCGGAGCTGCTCGGGGTGATCATCCAGAACGTGGAGGCAGGCGGGGAGAGATGGCCGATGCGGCAGAACGTGGTGGCCTGCGCTTGTGTGTGCAAGAGGTGGCGGGAGATCACGAGGGAAATCGTTCGGCCGCCGAGGGAAACCGGCAGATTGACCTTTCCTTCTTCTCTCAAAGAGGTATGCATTTGATGCAAACGATCTGTTGGAGATGGGGATTTTTAGCGGATCTGTGTTTTCTCAGAGTTCTTGATTCTGGCTTTGCCCATGAGCTCTGTTGATTATGGATCTGGGTTAAACTTGTTGAAAAGGTTCAATATTTCTTGCCCCAAATTGGATGATCAAACTACAAACTTGTTTTCTTTTTGTGTTTGTAAATCACTTTTAAAAGTATTTATATGATTATTGCACATATAAGTAGGTTCGTTTCATTGTTTGGGAATTTTATATTCAACTGATTGTTCTCTCTCTTTTTTTTGTCAATTGAATGCAGCCAGGACCTCGTGATTCTCCTATACAATGTTGTATCAAGAGGAACAAGAGTAACTCCAGATTTTACCTTTATCTTGGATTGACGCAAAGTGAGTTCGAATTGTGTTAATTTGTTAGCTAGCAATGAAATATTTACCATATTCATCTTTTCTTTGCCTTAATTCCCTTTGACTTGAATATGTGGTAAAGAATTGAACGGTTCTCACGTACTTTGAGTTTTGTGTTCGAAGAATTGGTCTTCTTTTGACTTTCTGAAGATTGACTTGGCTTTTGGAATAACTGAAACAATGCTACATTTATTACGTTAATGAATGGCCGGAGCTCATTTGCCTTCTCTCGCACTGTTTTTCTTTTTCTCGATTGTCAAATCTGCACGTGTAATGTCTCCTAGCTAGAAAGTATCCTGGAACAAGTGGGCAGAATTATGTTTGGATATTGACAAGTATTATGTGCCAAGTTCTGTTTCTTAGCGTTTGGTAAGTTGCAAGCAGTCATGAAACTTGTGCTTCTTCAGTGTATTGAGTTATATTCGACTAGATTGCAATTTGTCCGGTTGATCATTTCATTTCATTTTTCAAAGTCTCTCCTTCTAGCTTAGCTTGGTTGTAATATTTTGAGTACCTGGGTTATGCACCTACTATAATTTTCTGTTCTATAAATTGTTCGGATTATCACTCCTAAGTTAAACTGCTTGTGAGATATTGACTGGATAGTGACAAAAATATATATGTGCGGACAATGCTATGCATTGGATTGAACTTGCCGCAATTATAATTAAGATGTCATTTTTTTTCCCATGTAAATCCGTCAATTTCCAGGTAAACATATTTGAGCCTTTTATTATGAACTTGACTTTGAAAATATATTGAGCTTACATAATGTTGATAAAACACCTGGAGACTGAATACATTATGAAGAAAGGAGGCATTTCGTCTATAATTTTCTTCTGATTTGTTCTTTCAGCCCTTACGGAGAAAGGAAAGTTTCTTTTAGCGGCTCAAAGGTTTCGGCATGGTGCACACACTGAATACATTATATCCCTTGATCCTGACGACTTATCCCTAGGAAGCAATGCATACGTGGGGAAGCTTAGGTTAGTTACTATAGAGTTTGTGTGCTTGGTTTTTTTCTTTTTCATTTTTTCCCTTCCTAAAGAGTTCGAGAAATTTAATGTGTTTTGACCATGTTTGGTGTGTCTTTTTTATTGAGATCATTTGTTTACCCCTTTACTCATTTAGTATTGCCAACATACTTTTTGATCGTTATATCTGATTTAAGTATTTTAGCTAGTTATTTCCATGTTGGCAGCTGTTTCATTTGCATGCTAAACGAGCCTGTATTTTTTCATTTCCATCTACACTGTGGATTATGATCATATAAATGTCCTCAAATAACAATCATCTCATTATGCCTTTCTTTTCTCTTCTTTGAGAGTTGCATTAGGAGGTCACAGGATAAAGAATTTTCACTTTTGTTTTTGCATGGCTTTGATATGCATGGTTTAGCTGCAAAAGCAATCACCATTGGTGCAAAACTAATTTAGTAGAAACGAACATAGTTTATGATGAGGAGGATTTTTTCATGTAAGCTGTCATTTTTTTTTTGTGGAAATTTTTTTTGTTTATTATTGATCTTGTGGGGCTAATTTTAACTGTTAAAAGTTCTTGCACAATGTGTAGAAATGACCATCTTATCAATTAATGAACTTTATTGTTTCCTTGGTGGTTTATGCAGCTCTGGTTTTCTGGGAACCAAGTTTACAATTTATGATAGTCAACCTCCGCACATTGGAGCAAAATCCTCAAACTGCCGGGGAAGCCGAAGGGTGGCCACTAAGCAAGTTTGTCCTCAAGCTGCCCCTGGAAGCTTTGAGGTTGGCCATGTCAACTACAAGTTCAACTTATTAAAGTCAAAAGGTCCCAGAAGAATGCTTTGCAGCCTTCAGTCTACTTTGAAAGACACTACTAGTAAGATGGATGAGCCAAACACATCTTCAAACTTAACTTTTCTGAAGAACAAAACCCCAAGGTGGCATGAACATTTGCAGTGTTGGTGTTTGAATTTCCATGGTCGTGTCACGGTGGCCTCAGTGAAGAACTTCCAGCTAGTTGCAACAGCGAACCCCAGCCAGCCGAACCCGAAAGGAGAAGATGAAACAGTACTCCTTCAATTTGGAAAAATAGGCGACGATATTTTCACCATGGATTACAGGCATCCCTTGTCTGCATTTCAAGCGTTTGCTATATGTTTGACAAGTTTCGGCACCAAGTTTGCCTGTGAATGAGTGCACACACTGAACATTGTGGCCAAATTAACAGGTCCATTCTTCGGCCATCTTCACTTGGTATGGCGTCATTGGTGGGATATTTTGAGGGAAAGTTGTTATGATCGTGCTTGTGTATTACTTGTAATGCCATATATTGTGTTACAAACCGCTTTCCTGGAGTAGACGAAGCGCAATGTATATGAGGTGCATTCTTTGGCTGCCTCCCGAAATTTGTACAAGCTATGCCTTCCCGTTCTTAACTCTGCATGATCTTTGTTATTAGTAATGAATGGATGATAAATATGTACCCCAGGAGAGAGACAATCGCCTAGTTGCCATTTGGTGACTCAATACAGACTAAAAACCAATAAGGTCCTCAGGTTGGAAGCTAGGCCTCATCGAAAAACAGCAATGCTTTTTATTTGTACCAGCATAAACCAAATTACCGTTCCACCAAGAACCCATGTTCGTTCAAACGATTGGAGACATCTCCGAGTCCGGCATTACAAATTCCAATTAGGTAACATTGAACTTGGACTCGAGGACTCTTTTCTTTCGAAGCGTAGGATTCTTTGCCTCTGCTTTACGCCTCTACTTTAATCCCCCCAAAATATTTATAAGCATCCAAATTATAAATGCCATTAAGGAAGCATGAATTATGGCCAGATGAACGAGTCCATACCTGTCCAGGTAACCGGCAACATTGGTCAAATACCTTGTTACATCTACAGATACTCCCGTCAACGTGAGATAAATTAATGGGATACTCGACATTTCTTTCCATTACCCAAAAGACTGCAGAATAACTACTCGAACACGCCTGTCGGAGTGCTACCGACTGAATCATTGTGAGAGTAGTCAATGATGAATGCAATGCATTCGTCAAGGTAGCGCATTCTGTGGGCACTAATCAAAAAGCCTCTTACAACTGCTGAGGTAATTCACCAAAAATGTTGAACCTCAAAAGCACATAAACTCTAAAAGCCTCTTACAACATGAGGTAACTCACCAAAAATGTTGAAACTCTAAAGCACTTAACTTTTTGGCATTTACTTGCCCATTGCAGTCTACTACACTTGAATGATGAGTTCATTAATCAGAAAATATTCCAATATATGTACATACACAATTTCCTAGCTGATATATAGCTAACACTTATTTTAAAAAGGGTGCTCCCAAATAATACACCAGTGAGAAAATTCACCACACTGAAACAAAGGCCTCATTGGGAGGTTTAACTCATCCCACAGCCTCAAACTCTTATCGTGGGACCATTATATCGGCCGCGGAAAACAACAAAATTATCTGATGGTTGGACCTCTTCAAGCCAAGCCACTTCTGACAAGTTCATTTCACTTGATTCTTCAAGACCTTCATTCAACAAATCATGAAATGGTAAAAAAAACATAGTTTTACTGTTGCAAAAAAAAAAAACAAACAAAAAACAAAAAAGAGAACTTTGACTTCCACAAAAATAACTCACTAGGAACTTCTTTAGTTGGGCATTTTCGAAAATAAGAGCAGTGTCGACCATCTTCAGATGAGTATGGTGGTGATAGAATGTCGAATATAGCACAAGGAGTCACAGCTTTGAAAGAATGAATGTTTCCACCACGTGAAGGATAAAGAACTGTTGTACCACAAGGTGCAGACATCTCCTCGTCGCTCACAAGCTTTGCTAGTCTAGCTACATAATCCAGCAATGTAAACACCTGTTAGTAGAAAATTTTTCACGCAACAATGAAGACAACAGGGAACCTTTTCATTAGTTCAATTATTAACATGCTACTAGCATATTCTATTACATAAAGTGTTTGTAACAATTGTCAAATGCTTTTGCCAAACTCTGACTTCGCATCTTGATGACTTTTGGCAATAGCTATATATATATATATATATATATAGCGACTAAATAATAAATTCTTACTCAGCCACATAAACAGCAGGTAGTAAATCTCAACAAGTTAAATATTCCTTAATTGTACTTTTGTGCTAAGCATTCCTCCTCAGTTTCCTACAAATGTATTTGTCAGATTCCCACCTCGCAGAATTTTTATGCTAATATATTTGGGAATGATGGCACAAATAGAGATAGACAACCAAGGATTATGGAAGACTTTGTAAAGGACAAATCTCCAGTTTTCACACAAAAGAAATCACTGTACCATTTGATGAATCCAAAGATTCTGGCTGATCCATCCAATCATATGATTTCACATGCATTGAGCCGTAGAGAAGCTTGCTCAATACGGTCATTCCAGGATGGTTATGAAGTGGTATGACAGATGATGGTGGCATACAAAATATGCCCATCTGAAGAAGATACAATTGGTAATAAATAGCAAAAATAAAGGGATGGTTAAAAGAAAATAATTTAATCCAACACTCACAGAAAAGCTTTCACATTCATGCAAATGTAAGTATTTAATAGCTGGAAGATGCTGACTGCTTCCATTTCTTCCTCTTCTTCCGTTTACAACATGTGTTGTGCCATTCCAATTGCGTACCACTTGTGCTTCATGATCCAAACCAACATCAGAAGGCCTGATTTTATCTACAACAAGACAAGAAGTAAAAACTCAAAATTATTTTTTGCAATTTGCCAGCAAATTAAACAAGACATCCTCACTAACCGAAATTTGCATGGTATATTTAATAGAACTAAAATAAACAAGGAACACATGGGCCTTCAAGTTTATTACGTGCAAATCCCTTAAAAAAATAACATACATTTATCCTAAAGCAAGTAAATGCATTCTAAATCAATGGAAGGGCATCATTATACAAAGAGACAAAGTGAAATTTCGATAAAATACATTGGTCCGGATCAACATGGTCGAAAAAAATTTGGAAAACACATGAACTGAAAATAAAAAGCAGGCCCTTTTTTTTTAAACAGTGACGAGCGGACTGTGGCTTCAACAAATAAGTGATTGATTGACTGCATACCTAACTTGGCTCGAACTTTTGCAAGGGTTTCCTCCGAGATTGGGCCATTGGGAGAAAATGAAACTTTGCACTCTTCATAAAGTTTCTGAATTGGAGGCATCGTCCACTAGAGATGAATAATTTACACCTAATAGAACTGGAGCTCTATTATGCACTTTTAATAGGGAATATCTTTCCGGAAGCTCTAACTACTGTCACACAAATTCAAACCAAAATTCCACTTTACAACATGGACGCAGGTATCCAAATTTTCTTTCCATAACTACAACAGAACTGAAAATTTCTCACGGTTAACAGGAGCAAAAGGAATAAAATCTGCACAACAGAAAACAAGAACAGGATTAACCATAAAGAACAGAAATAAACACCTTTGCCAATCAACAAACAATGCGTGCATGGGAAAACAAAGTAAAATTAAACTATCAGGACGTTAACCGGATTCTTAAGAAATACATCACGCATTTCCGACCTAGACAATCTTTCCACACAAAATAACAATCATAGCCAGTATCAACACGGCCAAACGCGGAATTATTTAAGAAAAATTGAGAAACAATTGCGAGACAGCAACCGGAAAATTGTTCATACAAGCCAAATTGCAGTGAATTGTTACAGAATTCCAGCTGACAAGAATGCTGCAATTTAATACTCAAAGTTTCCATCAAAATTGACACCGTAGTCACGCAAAAACACCAAATTTCCTAATAAAAATACTAAATTTACACATTTCCAGTATACTCACATCTCAAATGCACCAACTCCACCTTCCCCCAAACTAAAACACCAAAAAAAAAAAAAAAGAGTCCACTTCATGTAATGTGCCAGCAGAAAACCTCGCTATTCTTACAAACACAGTAATTCAATACTGGAAAGCACAAAAAGTGAGACAAAAAAAATACCCACCAACCACACCAACTCATAAACGCCAAAATCAGCTCAAAATCAACAGGTGCAATCAAATTTACAAATATATACATTCAAAAAAAAAAACTACCCAGCACCGTCGGAAGAAAGCACTACGCAGTGGAGTGAAGATGGCTGTGGGAGGAGAATAGAAGAAAAAGCGAATCTTACCGGATTGGATTCGAGGGGGAGCCAAAAGGAAGGATCGGGGGCGGAGACACGAAATTGGTGAAGGCGGGAACCGTGGGCGGGTAAAGGGGAAGAAAGGAGATGGAGGCGGGGAGGAGGTGGAGGGGGGATCGCCGATCGGCGCCGGAGTAAGGGCGGCCGGGGCGTCGTCTCCAGCTGCCTTGGCCTTTGGTTCCACCCAGTCGGGTGTCAAGCTATGAGCCAAACCACGTTAGGACAGCATAATATTTATATATGGATCTTATGTTTTGCTCGTTTTATTTATTTTTTAATTAGTTAAAAATCATGATTAACTAATTTTGAATACAAATATACATGTGATTATCTTGAATTAGAAACCGAAAAATTATGGGTTTTACCCTAAGTTGTATACTAGTCAATGCTTGTGTTTTGAGCGATTTAGTCAGATGAAAGGTTGAGACGCCAAGTGGTATGATTATTGCCCCACTTAGTATTAAAATTGCAAGTTAGTTCATCCAACACAAGATAAAAAACAAAAGAGGAAATCAAAATATAATTTTTAGCATAATTTTATGGAGTTTATGTGAGTTCTCAAGCTAATCATTGTTATTTAAATATTTAATGAGGGATATTAATACAAGGGGGTTAATATGCCTTGGAAGAATCAAAATTGGTCTTTTAAATATTTCACGAGAAACCCGTCTGAAAACAGTAAATTACGGTGTTTTGCGTGAACCCAAAATCGACAAGGCTGTCAAATAAATGCTAGACTATTGGGGAGGATGGGCTAAACATGACCGGTTTGGGTCAGGGTGAACCGGTGGGAGTTGAATAGGGTAGCATACATTGGTTGGGGAGCCATATGGGCACCTGACATATGTCACCTGTTTCATTCAATGAAAATTGGTGAAATTTTTCAAAATAATATAATCTAACATTGAAAAATTATTAAAACAAGATATTTTTCTAAAACTCCTACGCTGGTGCCTACGACCACTTGTGTCAAATCCACCTGAGGTTCACGTGGGACATATAATTTTGGCATTGGAGCTTCGGTGACGATGGCAACAACTGCTGGAAGTTGTGACGAAGCAGTTTCAGACGGATGTCTCCCTGATCACTGCTGGAGGAAGCTTGGGGAAGGCTGTGATATTGTAGGTGGCGTCTCCACCGAGAAATAGCAGCCATTGCCCGTAATAATATCTCATCCAATCATCCTCTTCTCTTCCAATTGCTTTCTCCCACGGGCAGGGATATCCTTCTCATTTTTTTTTCTATACAGATAAATAGTAAATTTAAATATTAATAAATTAGGCTCGAACTTGTCCGCAAATTAAGTTTAATTAAATTCAAATAATTCAATTTAATCTGTTCCACAAACAAACGGACTTAGTGGTACCCAACTAAGTTAACAATATCATAATGACAACGATTGTGCGAAATATAGGAGATAGGCCTCAGCAATCGTTTAGTTTGGATGAAACAAAATCGAATTATAAACTAACTAAACTAAATAGGCTTATTTTGTTAATCAAATAAAAATCAAATTATAATTTATAATTGAACCAACTAAATCGAATTAATTCAGTTTGATTTGATTTTAACCAAATTTTGACAAAATAATCTAAAATAATAACCAACCACATTTTTTTTATTTCCATAATATTACCACTATATAATTAAATTTATAATTACCTCATTAATATTTTTATTATCAACCCATATATTTTTTCTCAAAATAATTAAAGATTTCTTAGAATATATTTTTGCTCTAAATAATAGTGAATATTTAAAAAAATTATTACGTTTTATAATATTTATTTAAAATTTTTCAAATCATTTAAAAAAATAAGATATCAAATTATTTTACAATAAGAGGGGGGGGGGAATTCTTTGTACTATTTTGATTTATGGTTTTTGAATTTAAAATTTGCACAAAAATTTTTCTCTTTTTACAAACAAACAAGAACAATGTCCTCCGGTCCACCAACCACCACAACAATAAATAATCCAAAATCTTTTTTTTTAAAAAAAATCCAAGCACGTAAACAAGACACAATAGGAGAATTTAGAAAGGCAAGTACCCAAAACCCCAAGACAATCATGCAAGCAGCGAGGTAGCTCAATGTTGAGCCGCCATGACCCTTCTCCTTCACCCTCAATAGCCTCTAGCAAATGTCATGGTCCTGCCAGAGTAGTCTTAGCCGTCGTAGGATGGCCAACCGAAAGGCGGAGAAGGAGAAGGGGGTGGGTATATTTAGATTTCGGGTATTTGGTTCGGAAATGGATTTTGGACCAAATAAACCGTAACGAAATAAGAGTATTTCGGTTGAACCGAAATAAAACCAAAAACCGAATTAGACCCGAACCGAACTACCGAATTGAGTTTGGTTTAGTTGGTTCGGTTAGTTCGGTCGGATAATCAAACCATGCTCAGGCCTAATTGGAGATGTATCAAGAAACATAAATAATTTTTTTTAAAAAAATTGTAGATAAATAAATCTTAAATTTTATACAATGTTTATTTATTATGCATTCGCATTAAAGCCATACAAATACTATTACAATAATAATGTTTACGTATGAAGCAATTTTACATGCACCTAACGCCATGTATTCACACTGTCACAAATATCCAAGTAAGATACGACCATGTATCACGTTTAATTATAAAAGAAAGTATATTTAAAAATAATGTTGGTGCCATAACTTTTTTAGCATGGTTTTTGATATACCAGTGTGCATTGCAAATATAATAACCCAAAAATTTGGCATATATTATGGATAGGGGTGTAAATGAGCCAAGCAGAGCCGAACAGCGGTATGCTTGAATTTAGTTTGATATAAAACAAATTGAACTGAATTTAATATAAACGAATCGAGCCAAACTTGTCCAAAATTTATAGTATTTGGGTTTGGTTCTAGCCAAACTCGAACCTAGCGAATATTTATGCGCTCGACTTATATAGAATCAAAAAAAAATTTAAATACTATATAAGTTCAATGTGACCTCATTAATATTTACGAGTTGAGCCGAACCGAACATTTTTTCGAGTTTGAATATATCGGTTTGAGTTTCGAGCCAAACCGAATCGAACACTCTTTTGCTCAAGCTCTGTTCGTTATTCAACGAGCTTATTTATTTTGAGTCGAGTATTTTTTAGAGTACAAAATTAACGATCGCAAGCCTAGCCGAACGAAAAAAACTCGCGAGTAGACTTGGCTCATTTACCCTCCTAAATTCTGGGAGATAGTAAAACCCAAACCGGACCATTCAACAGCAGTACTTACTTAATATTCGTTGAACCCAAACCGGACCACATGACAAAAGCATGTGCCGCATGGCAACTGTCGAGCATGAACCCTAATAAAGCGATTAACTAATTGGGCCGCACGTAACCACCTCGATGGGCTAAAAATGGGCCCGAATAATTTAGGCCCAGAGCAAAAAGAATCACAGTTTTTAGGTTTTTGCCAGACTGTTGATGTGCAATTACCAAGAGAATAAAATTAGCACCAAATCCTTAAGAAAAGCACAGTGGGAAAACGTTGTGAATGGTTGACCTTTAGTAGCTAAACAAGACCATTAATTTTCTCCTCTTACTTAACAAACGCGCATCGAAAGATCATTGACCACTTTAATTTCCAGCTTTTACGAATATATTGGTTAAGAAACAAACTACGATGTGAAGGGGGCGACCATTATGGGCATTTTTTTTCTTCTACGTATCATTTGTACTGTGTTATATTTTCTACAGGGCTCTTCAATGTCACGAAGGTGGCTTTATGTTATAGAACACTAGAAGGGATCGCATGTCATATCCAGTTTTTGGTGCACACTTCCAAAGTCTACGCCAGTAAACTATACATTACAATCACGGGCTTACACAGTCGGAAAAGAAACAAAAAGAAAAATGGGTCGGTGATGAGAAGGAAGAGCACGAACTCAAAATACAAAGAAGAAATTAACATCTTTGCCTGATTGATGGCAGTAGCTTTTGAAATGCACAGCATGCAAGCTAATACCGAGGAGGAGAAAAAAGTTTCCCGTCAGCACCTCTGAACCAGGGAGGTAACCCGCCGTTGCAGAAAAAAAATCCAGAGCCAGTGCTCGTCTTATCTCGGTTGAATATCGGCTGGGAAAGATATGTCATGCAAAGAGCTGTCTACATTTGGCAGGTACCTCCACTTCCAACCAGCCTCCCCCAAATTAGAGTCAGAGCCACTCTTGGTAATTAGCACCTACTTAATGGGTCATCAATCCGTAAATCCCGTTGTTATCCCGAACAAATCATGCATTGACGGTACTGGTTATATTAATCGATTATACTGTGCATATCTAAAGCTGCAAACTACTGCTTGCGTGAGTACATGAGCTCAATTGAAGCGTTGGCTGGTAGATTGAAGAACAGACAACGAGATAACTTCCCCCAGCGTTCAAGGACGCCGAATGGACTGGACGCTGGGCACGGGCCTATTAACTTAACTGTAGGTCTATGTTAGGTGTACAGTAGTACTGCTTCGTTTCCTCTCTTCTTCGCATATATTGCCAAATCAAAAAACTCCAAAACAACTCCCTCGTTCTAATCCTTGTTGAGTTAACACATTACATGATGATTAGGTCCATTAATTACCACATCCTTACATTCACAAATCCACGAGGAGGATCGGAGGTGGAGTCGTAGACAAGTAAAACCCCAACCTATAAACAATGGAAATTAAACAAAAGCAAGCGAGGGAACGGCAGAACTTGTAAGTCTTGAATCACTGCGCACCATTAATGACTACCCATTAATACCACCTCTCTCGGGTCTCAGGCCATCTTCGACTCGTTCCCCGCCCCACACCCCAACCTAGCGCCGTTTATCTCCGACGTAGCATCTCGTTCCAAACCCACCTCTCTCCCTCCACCATTAAAACCCATCCCCATCGACCCGAGACCGACCTTTCCCCCCGTTGATCAATGGCGTCTCTGCTCGCAGGTTCCGAAGCTGCCCCCTCAACTCCTTAGCCTGTCCATGCCCGTCAGCGTTGACTTCTATTTTATGATTATATTTTTTGGTCGTCTTTCTTCTTCTTCTTCCATGGCGGGTGCAAGAGTGGGACCTAGCATGTGGAGGCTCTTGCTCTTGGTTTTGCTTTGTCTCCTCGTTATGGCCGAGCCCAGATGCGAAACCGGTGATGGGGCTATTGTTCGGAGGGCGTTTAGCTCAGTTAACGGATTCAACGACGGGTTATACTCGTCGATTGTTGGAGATGGTTGTGAGGTGAGGGAGATCAAACTACCCAGGAAGAACCTCACCGGTGCTGTCTCATGGATCTCCCTCACTAACTTGTCGAGTTTGGAAGTTGTGGACTTGTCGATGAATATGTTGAAGGGCTCTGTTCCAGGGAGGTTCTGGTCCATGCCGAGCTTGCAGCAAGTTAACCTCGCCGGTAACCGGATCGGCGGCATGGTTCGGTACGAGATTAGTCCCAACTCTTCGTCTTCCCCTCTCTCTAAGCTACACCTGCTCAACCTCTCCGACAATCGCTTCACCAAATCCATCCACCTGGCTGGCTTCTCTAGCCTTCGAACCCTGGACCTCTCCCACAATAACCTGAGGACCCTCCCCTATGGCCTGGACAATCTCGCCGACCTCAAGCACCTTGATCTCTCCTGCTGCAACATCTCCGGCTCTGCTGTGGGGCTGTCCAAGTTAAAATCGTTGGTCTACCTCGACGTATCCAAGAATGCCATGAACGGCTCCTTCCCCTCTGACTTCCCCTCCCTCCATAGTATTCGTTTCCTGAACATATCCATGAACAACTTCACCATCTCGTCCGAGAGCACTGCCCACTTCAGCCCCTCTGCCTTCATAGAGGCCAGCATCGCTGTCTTCCTCAAATCACCCCCGCCACCGTCTCCCGATCTTAACCGCTATCATCGCCATCCATCCACTAGCGGCGACTCTTCACGCATGAAGGCGCAGAACTCGACCGAGACCCACAAGCACAAGTCGAGCCGTCGCCGACATAAAGCACTGATCATCGGCTCTGCCTCGTCCGCGGCAATGGTGGCGGCAGTAGCTGGTCTATGCTTATGTTTATGTAGCAGCAGAAGGAGGAGGATTCATAGGAAGAAGAAGAAATGGGCAATAGGGAAGCCGCAACCACCGTTCCCGGCCATCCGAGCGGCCAAGTACATTTCGGGACCCTTCTCCTTCGAGACCGAGTCCGGCAACTGGGAGGCCGAGGTGAAGGACCCGGCGTCGGCGCTAGTGGTGATGTTCGAGAAGCCGCTGATGCGCCTCACCTTCTTGGATCTCCTCGCCGCCACCTCCGGCTTCGGCCGGGAGTCTCAGCTGGCCGAGGCCCGGCGCGGCGGCCCTGTCTACAGGGCGGTGCTCCCCGGCGACGTCCACGTCGCGATCAAGGTGCTCGATCGAGCCCGGGACATCGCCACCGACGCCGCCGCTGGTTTGTTCCGGGAGCTCGCCGACGTCCGGCACCCCAACCTCCTTCCCCTCGCCGGCTACTGCATCGCAGGTACCGTATAAGGGGTGTTTTCGTCATTATCGAGTGTTTTTTGGTAGTAAATACTGGGCCAGAGTTTAGGTGAGGCTTAGGGCAGGAATTTAAAATGACTTTGTCACTCACTTGACTTGTTTCCCGTGAACTCGGTTACATCTGCCCCCCACAGTTATATTTGTTCTTCAAATAAATCTAAATTATATCATACATGTGTATTATACATTTGTTGTTTATTCATAGCTTTGGGCATTGGAATTGTATAAAGCACGGGGAATAAACAGCTAGTTAAGTAGTAGTTTGTTGTTTATTGGGGGCAGAGGTTAGTGACTTTGGTGAAGCTAATGAGCTTCTTTATTTGATTGTAGTCTGACTACTGTATGCATTAGGTGTGGAAAAATTCTTATGCTCGAGAAAAAATCGAGCCTAAAACGCCAAATATTTGGCCGATAGCATACTTTTGTTCCTTCCCAATGCCACGTACCCGGCTAAGATCTTATTTTTTATGAGGATTGTTCATGAATTTAAACATTCTAGTGATTGTAGTAGATTGTATAAATTATGTTAATTTTTGGACGTACATGTGATTGAATATTGTACGTAGGGAAGGAGAAGCTTGCATTGACGGAGTATATGGCGAACGGCGACTTGCACCGGTGGCTTCACGAGCCGCCAGCCGGCCACCCCAATCTGGAGGACTGGAGCACCGACACCTGGGAGAACCCCACCGGTGCAGGCACAGAGCGGTCGATGGGGTGGACCATGCGCCACCGGATCGCCCTCGGCACCGCCCGGGGACTGGCCTTCCTCCACCATGCCGGCGCGCGCCCTCTCGTCCATGGCCATGTCGTTGCCACCAATGTCCTCCTCGACGAGGACTTTGAGCCGCGGCTCGCCGATTTCGGGCTATCCACAGAGGCCGGAGAGACGGCGATTCAATCGGACGTGTATGATTTTGGAGTGGTGTTGTTCGAGCTGCTGACCGGCCGGCCGGGGTCGGAAGAGATGGTGGCCGAAGTGAGGAAGTTGGTAAAGGATAGGAGAGGGGAGGAGGCACTGGACCGGAGGTCGGAGGTATATCAAGTACTTCCCTGTTTTTACATAATTACTCTTATCTATTTTTAATCCTAATTAGCTATCTCGGTAATATGACATGATATACTAATTTTTTCATTAGGAGTCGGCCCACGGAGAATCGGTGGCTGAGATGGCGGAGGCGCTCCGGGTAGGGTACCTATGCACGGCGGAACCGCCGGATAAGCGGCCAACGATGCAGCAGGTGGTGGGAATGCTCAAAGACGTCGTCCACACTCGTAGATAGTGAGAAACACGATGGGCATATTTGGCATTTCAGCACGTGGTTTGATAGGATTTTGGAGGGATCTTGTGGAAAGTATGCAAAGCCGGGTGGGAAGGTTCCAAATGTTGGCCCCAAGCTTGTCTTTATCTTGCTTTTTGGATTCGATTTCTATATATTGCATGCTTTTTGGTTGTTCTTGGCATGATCTTACTTGTATTTTGTTACCTTGTTCGTGGAAAGAATGTGAGCTTGGAGTTTAGAAAAGCATAACCATGATCCCAAGATGATACATAGTTTCTTTCTTACCCGCTGCCTGGACTGCCCGACTGATGATATGCTTATCTTTTTGGTCGTCTTGACCCTTGGCTGCCCTGATTGCAAGGTAACTTTGGTTGCCATGACGGAATTGAGGGGGCACTTTTTGTCTCAAGTGCACAGATAGAACCATACGGAGTCCGTGGCCATCTTGTGTACTCTGGCTTTCCGTTTAAACATCATTCAGATTTCAGACCCTTTTCGTTATTTGTCCTTGATTAGTCTCGATCATACCAATAATAGACGGGTATACTCATTTTTATTTATACGATGATAATCATGATCGGTGTGATTAAGTAAGCCGCCATGAAATCAACGTTGATCGGCAGTCAAAGGTCAGACAACGATGTATCCACAGACAACGATATATCCTCAAGGGTCAAATTATACGTGGCATCAATCATGATATATATATATATATATATATCATGATTGATGCCACGTATAATT
>JAVDBV010000771.1:0-16597 GCA_032619315.1 Piper longum
GGTCTTTTAGAACCCTTAACTCATATCAATTTGCCCATATGTGAACACTGCTTAGTTGTGAATATCCATTGCATTTAATTCATTCTGATATTTTCAATCCATTATATGTTAAAGTTAGACATGATGCTCAAAACATCATCACGTTTATAAATGATTTCTCACTTTTTGGTGAGATGTACCTTATTTCTCATAGGTACGAAGCATTTAAATGCTTCAAACATTTTTAGCACATCTTAGAAAACCAACTCAACACCAAAATTAAGGTTTCGAGAATTGATCGAGGTCTTGAATACCTCTCTGATCAGTTAAGAAAAGGGTGTTCAGAGATGGGAATTAATCATCAATTATCTATTCCATACTCGCCTTAGCAAAATGGAGTTGCTAAATGTAGGAATAGAACTCTACTCTATATGGTTAGGTCAATGATGGCACAAGCAAACCTCCCTATATAATTCTAGAGAGATGTGGTTTTAAGAGCTATCTATGTACTTAATCGAGTACCAACCATGTTATTATCTTCAACTCCATATGAATTCTGGACAAGTCACAAACTTGAACTTAGTAATTTAAGACCCTGGGGGTCTGCTGCTTATGCTCACAATCCTTCTAGAAAATTTGGCAAGTTGGACCCACGTGGTAAAAAGTATATCTTTATCAGATACTTTGAACACTACAAAGTGTATGTATTCATTGGTGAACAAGCTGATGAAAGTATTCTTAAACTTGAGTCTAAGGATGTCAAATTTTTGAAAAATAATTTTTCACAAAGAGGTGATATCAATTCAAATCTCTATTTATTTGAAATGGAAGACATTGAAACTAGCAACAATCAAATTTAACAAATTTTAAAGGTTGAAGAGGAATTTAATTCCACTTGGGATGAAAAGAATATTTAAATTCTTGAAGTAGGACAAATGCGTCGAAGTGGCCGTAGTCTAATACCCAGACATTGATTTGACATTGAGAATGGAGCTTTAATGCTTAAAGAGGAAATGAACATGGTTCAATCTATTGATGAAGATGAATCTAAAAATATCTAATAAACACTCTCAAGTTCTACTAGTGATATGTGAAAAAAGACGAAGGAGGAAGAGATGAAGTCAATGAAAATCAATAAAATTTGGACTTTCATTGATCTTCCTAAAGAGCGAAGCAATTGAACTTTGAAAATCAAAAGAAAAAGTGATAGTACAATTGAAAGATATAAACATCACTTCGTAGCAAAAGGTTATAGCAGCAAGAAGGAGTCGATTATGAATAGACTTTCTCTCTGGTTATTTGATTCACTTTAATATGACTTCTTATAGCTATTGTAGCATGTTTGGATTTAGAATTCCATCAAATTGACGTTAAAACCGAATTTCTAAATGGTAAATTAGATGTAGAAATTTGTATACAACAACCTATAAAATTTGTTGAGAAAGGCTTAGAGAACAAAGTTTGTAAAATATAGCGTTCTATTTATAGTTTAAAAAAGTCATCCAAATAGTGGAGCTTAAGATTCTACAATGTCATTTCATATGGTTTTACGATGATTGAGGAAGATCATTGTATTTATGTAAAATATTTAAAACTTCATTTGTAGTTCTATCTCTTTATATCGATGACATTTTGTTATGTGAGAATAACAAGGAGTGTTTAATTTTTATTAAAGAAAAGTTGTCCTCCAAATAATAAAGCACATGGGTGAAGCTGAATTTATACTTAATGTTTAAATTCAGAGAGATTGTTCGAAAAATATTATATCTCATTCTCGAGAACATTATATTAATAATATTTTGGGAATGATTTAATAACCCATTTTTTGAAAACCATTATTGGGGGCTTCCGCGTTACACACGAAAGATTGGATTGCCTAAATCACGAGTCTTATATACTGTGTTACGATCACCTCATATTGATAAAAAGTCCATAAAATAATTTGAAATTTACAATCACCACCCAATAGTTACTCTGACAATAACATGCAAAAATCTTAAATTGTACGAATTGACTCCTGAAGAAAAATAGAAAATGTCTAATAAATCATACTCCAATGCTATTGGAAGTTTGATGTATGCAATGATTTGCACGCACTTGGATATTACTTTTGCTATCAGATTAATAAGTAGATATCAATTCAACCCGGGTTGTACTCATTGAAAAGCTGTGAAGAGGATTCTATATTACCTTAAAGGAACTACACATTATTCTCTCATTTATAGAGGTCATGATCTCCAACTAGTTGGTTGCACCGATTTTTACTAGACTGGCGATATGGAAGAACGAAAATCCACTTTAGGATATATATTTTTACTTAATGGAGGAGCTACCTCATGGGCCAGCACAAAATAAATTTGTATTCCATTATCCATAATGGAAGTAGAATTTGTAAATTATTCCAGTGTAGTTTATGACGATGTTTGGTTGAGTAAATTTTTACAACATTTGGTAGTTGTCACACTTTCTTCATAACCTGGGATAATATTTTGTGACAATCAAGCTGTAATTGCTTATACAAAAGATCTCAAATATCATAACAAAATAAAATACATTGACATCAAATATAATTTCATTAGAGATATTGTTGAGAGAAAAAATGAGTATAAAATACATATCTACATATCAGATGGTTGTTGATATTCTAACGAAGCTAATACCAAGAGATGCGTATTTATATGATTTTCTTTTATGTGTATTTTTACAAGCTCTAAATATCATTTCATGATATTGGTCAATGATAATTACATTTTTTTCTACAAATATTGGCACAATGAATAGTATGTCAAATAAAATGAATAATTCTCTCACTGAGCATTCGCCTTTAATACTTCTATAGCATTAAAAGATGAGACATTAGTACTTCAAGTCACGAATGCCACCTTGATAGAGTTCAAGATAAAGATATTTTCTTATACTAGTTGACATGGTTACCCACAACTATAGATCTCATTACGCCAAAAATAAGCATAAACATTACATTAATTATTTTGTTTGATTGTGTCAAGTCAATTCTTTGAGTAACAATTGAACTTAAATCTGTATGGTGTCGATAAAGGATATGTACTTTATATAAGTTATATTCTAAGTGAATACATATCCACCATAGCACGTGATTCATACCATGTGCATTTTATATAAGTTATATTCTAAGTAAATATGTTTCTCATGTATCCTTAGTAACTTTTAACTATATTTAAGATCACTATTTAAAATGATTTTCTTTAATATACTACCTACAACGGAAATATAAAGTATGTCTTAAAAACAACAATAGTTGGTTATCAAAAGTAATATATGTGCAAAAAGAAGACTATTTTAAAAATTATATCCAAGTCATGACCATTATTATGTCTTTGTAACTAAATAATGTAGATAACAGTAGTGAAGTAAAAACTATTTAGGGATATAAGATCTTCACTATAATATAGGGTACAACATAAACATTAAGCCATTAAGTATCCCTGTGCTTTTTACGCTTCTACTTTCCCTTGTTTTCACTAGTCGCGTGACCTACTTTTCATATGATCTTTTCTACAATTTATTTTAAATGAATCGCATCTCATGTGCAAGTGGAAGATTAAATTTGGTGGTTCCCATAAATTGAAAATATTTTTCATTATGTGCAAGTAAAAGATGTTTGAGTATATAATAGAGATACACTCATAATGATATTCCCCATCTAAATCTAAATAAATATATATAATAGACTTTATGAAAATTTATATATAGAAATATACATATCCTTATTGGTTAACAATGATAATTATCATCTCTTCTATATAAGGATATAGACGTATAATTTTAGAAGAAGAGAAAGTCATTATTTTACAGAATTACAAAGAAGAATAGATATGTTGTGAAAATAGGTTTAATTCTAGTAATTAATCTTTGATCTTAGAACTTAAAGTTCCTACATCAATCCAGATATTTTTTATTCTTATTTTAGTTTTAATTAATTATATTAAGATTTAATATAACCCATTAAAAATTCTTTGTGCATGACTCACAGTAGAAACACAAATTTTCGTTTTAGTTAATTAATTGATCTGGTGACAGAGTTTATTATGTTTTTGGCAGGCAACAGCAGAATTCATTGGCACATTTATCTTGATGTTTTGTGCCTCTGGAATCAAATCAAGCAAGAAGTATAGTGATACACCAGTTGGAATCTTGGAGAGCGCATTCAATAGCGGATTAGCAGTTGCCGTGGTAATGTTCTCACTGGGGGGCACATCTCTGGAGCTCATGCCAACCCCTCCATCACCATAGCCTTCACTGTTCTTGGTGGCTTCCCCTGGTCTTTGGTTCAAATTCACTCTTTGCAAGGCCACTTAACGTGGTTGGCTAGTTGTGAATCTTTTTGTTAAATCAGAACAAAAAATTTATGGGTACCCACTAAAATTGTTTTTTATGTACGCAGTCGACACATTTTTAAATGACCAGATCGGGTTTTATTTTGCAGGTTTTATATTATGTACCAGCTCAGGTTCTGGGATCCGTGGTGAGAGCCTACTTTGGGAAGCTTGTTTACAACATGGAAGCTGATTTTGCCACTACCAAGCCGCTCCATGGAGATAGACTAGCATTCTTTGCCGAGATGATGGGCGGCTTGTTTGTCATGTTCTTGATTGCTTCTTTGTCCAAACTTCCTCAGATAGAATAGCATTCTTTGCCGAGATGATGGGCGGTTTGTTTGTCATGTTCTTGATTGCTTCTTTGTCCAAACGTCCTCAATCAGTATATCAAATTTTTCTCACAGTACCATGATCTTAGATCTAAGATCTTGAATGTTGGGCATTTTAATCCAGTCTTTGTGCTATTAAATTGTTTGACGATTTGCTAATTGTGTATCAGGTTGGACATATTTAGCCTTTCATTGTTGGAGCCGCGGTTTCTCTTTCCATTTTACTCACCGAGTAAATAGCTAGATTAATTGGGCTAACTAATGATAGACTTAATGTTCTCAATTTTCATAATTTTACAACTTCATCTTGACTTTTGATTTTTAAAAGATAAATTAGGAAAAAATTAATAATTATATTTAATGTTTTTATTTTTATTCAAAAAATGAGAAATTGAAATGTGTTTTGCCAGGCCAGTTTCAGGGGGATCAATGAACCCGGCCAGTTCATTGGAACCTGCTATTATTTCTGGGTCATTTGGGAGGATCTGGGCTGCTGTTATCGCTCCAATTGCTGGTACTTTTTTATACAAGATCTTGAACCATAATCTACCCAGGGTATCAGCTGCTGTTGCAAATGCTGCTTGACATTGTCTCAAGATAAAGATTGGTGTCCATAATTTATTTTACTTTCACTGGAATCAATGTGATTATTCATCATACACAAATGAAATAAAATTATACAATCAGCAAGATTAAAAAATCTTTAAATTCTTTGCCAACTTGCCTATGGGAACAAGTGTTCATGGAACCAAACTTCTCTGGTTTTTCACTCTTGGATGGAAGAATAGAGTACAGTACATGCATTTTGACCAAGTACTTGATGGAATACAGTAGAGTAATCTATCTAATTTTTATTAAAGATTAATCTATAAAAATTGTCTATATGATCATTATACAATAAAGATTCATCTATAAAATTAGAGCTTAATATCTTTAATGTAAATCATGTTGAAAATTAAGCTTAATGTTAATATAGTCAAAGTTGAGAGGTTGGGGCGGTTTGATCTTGAGCCGTTTAGTGTTCTTCGACCGAGGAAGATGAGGAGGATGATGTGGTGGTGGAGGTTGATATGAAGCAGAGAAAAAACTTGGCGCTTTGCTTGATCTTGATTTTCTCGATTTGAAGTTTGATTATGTAGTTTCATCGAGTTTTGATATAGTTTTACAAATCATGTGGAATGGGTTTGAATTGATAATTGAATGAATTTTGATTTAGTTTGCAATCAAAGTGAAAATGTTGGAGTCGGGTTGGTGGATTTGTAGGAGGATTCATTTAGCTCAGTCAATTCCGAAATTTTGATATTAATTAAGTTGCGTTATGTTTGATTTATATTAAAGATAAATTTTAATTTTATTAATATAGTCTCATTAAATAATAAAATATAATATAATAATATAATAATATAATAATATCTTATATATAAATTTTAATTGATTTTAAATATATATCCTAATTAGATAAAATGAGAAATTATAATAATTTAATTATTTATTTTTTATTGTATTTTAATTAGTTAAATCTCATCGGAAGCCGGTATTAAATTATCATTTTATTAATATAAGAATGGATTAGGGTGTAAACGTTGGAGTAGGATTCATGATTTTGTAGTAGATTTCATGAATTTGGAGTAGGATTTCATCAATACCAAATCTGGGTGAGGGGGAACCAGAATCATGTTGTAATTTAAAAATCTAAAAAGATGGAAGGGTTTTGGCTGCCTCAATCTCTGCTCCTCTGCCAATTTACAAGCATCTACAATAAAGTTAATTGTTAAAAAAATGTTCCTGTATGTTCTTCACTTTATGAAATTACATGGAATAAATTTAGCTTAGGAGAGAGATGCACCAAAATGTTCAACAACTGAGCCTCACCACAGTGAGATTGGACAACATTAGCTAAGATGAATCAACCAGTGAATTTTGATTGCATTGATTTCAATGCCTATCTATATACAAAAAACCAATCAACAAAAAAAACATGTATACACACTAAGCTTGTACAACAGTACAACAGAAAATTCATCATCTGCTGGCGGATTGGAAATGAGGCAAATGAGGATCGAAATTTCTCCGGAAAATTAGGGCATAGAGAAGTTCGTTCCATGCGTCTGGAACACCAGGCAGGCACCAGTGGCTGCAGTCTTGCCGGTGAATGGGCGCTGGCCCTGAGGAAGGGCCGAGGTAATATAGGGAGGAATGGCCGTCTTTTCTCAAGGAAGTCATATGAGTCACATTTAACAGCTCTATGTTCTTCCAGTGAGCTTTGGCTCTTGCTCTGTCTGTGACTGTGGTTAGCAATTGGGACCATGACGCCCTCGATTGCTGTTTGGGCGATAAATCCGGGAACTTCTCCAAATGGCAACAGCCACCACTTCTCCAGTCTCCACTGTAGCAAACCAGTTTATAATTGTACATAAGAGATGAGATTTTGTGTCTGATGCAGATGATGACATTCCATTGCGAATTACGATAAAGATGTCTCAAGAACTATTGAAAGACCCAACAATCAGAAATATGCGAATCACAAAGAACATACTTGGAGAATGATCCAGATACATTTTGTGGGTACTCATTGAAAGGCATAAAAGTTTGTGGCAAATAGATTAAAAATAAACTAATCAAGAGTTGACGAAACAAACCTGAAATGAACAGGAGCATATGTGCGGAATATAACTTGTGTCTTGTTGGCATCAACTTCTCGATGAATCCAATTGAACACTGTTTTAATAGATTTATGATAAGCTCTTTCCACACTCATTTCAGTCATAACTTTCTCCCCAATTTGAAAGAAGCATCCTCTGAAAAATAGAAGACATTGGATAACATGTTAGACACATATCTCCACTCTTTCAACTAGTTCTAGCTGCTATTACTTGAAGAGAAGAAAATGTTCTATACCCTCGAATTGTTTTCTCGTAATTCCACCAATGACCCGTATTAAAGATTAGAAAATCTGCATCTTTCCATTTTTCGGAAGACCAATCCATTTGATCCAATTTCAATGTCATTCTGGCCTTCTCAGGAGCGATGGCTGGGGGCCGGCTCTGCAGAACTAGGAATGGGGCACGGTAGTACTCTATAGTACAGTTGAAATCACGAAATCTAAACACCAAAAAACCATTATGCTTTGTAATTGGGCTTCCATTCACTTCATAAATGGACTTCTTATTTGCTACTGCCGAAGAAAGCATACACAAGAGTGACTCCCACTGGTTTCTACCAATTGAATCACCAACAAACACAAGCCGGCGATTCCTCAGCGTCTCCAGCATCTTACTTGCATCGAACCTTTAAAGAATAAAGTAAATCAGAAATGCCACAATAGCTATCAACAAACTTGATTCTGCAACAATTCCCAGTATCAAAAAAATAAGTTTTTCTTGCTAAACTAAATGCCTGAGAACATTGACAACCCAAAATGCATTTGCTCCAGGTGAAGAAAAGAATATCCTTTAAAATATACTCAAGTTTAATACCTCAGGAAAGGAAAGAATTTCTTTCCCAAAGGGAATGAAGATTGTAAGTTAAGGAGTAGAAAAAATCTACCGGCCCATGCTAGCAGAAACTCAAAATTGAAAAATAATCTTAGCAATTTAATGCAGTATTAGACACCATGACTAAAATGTAAAATATCAATATTTGCCATTTGAATGTCGAAAATATTCGTCCAAGAAGGATAATTCTGACTCATGCAATCATGAATAAAGCTTAAAGGCCAAGTGTTTGACAAAGTAATGACACAATAAGAAAAAGAAGAAAAGACAAGGAGAACAGGGAAAAAATTGGACATGGATGGCTAAATCTTCAAAAGGAAGAAAGCTTTCAAGATAAAATTCAAAGGCAATTTCCCCTAAAAAAATCAATGTTCTTTCTATTCACATAACCAAAAAGTTGGATATCCACTAATTACAGAGAAGTTGGTTAAAATTCAGTGAATGGTGAAATGAAGCACTGATGACCAAGTTCTTGAATTGATGGACTTCAGCAAAATCGCAGTAACTGACAAACAAAAATTTGCAGAAGAAAAAGAGAACCTGGGAAGATTGCATCTTCTTGGTTGCCATCTCCACTTAGTGTAGAAATCATCAGGCCGCCCATTCTCGGAACAGCGGAAACCTTCATCCATGAACGGACAATCTACCGACTTGTAGAGAGGATACTTCTCGTCCCAAACCCAGTCCCCATCAAATAAATCACAATCCCCATCCAAGAAACCAGCCCTCTTCACATCCCTCCCATCCTCAACAAAGCCCAACCTGAACAACCCCTCGGACTGCACTTGAAGCCGGAGGCCTCCGGCCACCACCTTGTAGTCCAGGAAGAAGAAGCAGAAGACAAAGCAAGCAACCGTGAGTAAGAAGAAAACCGCCACCCCCAACGGGTCCAGAGGCTTAACCCGCTTCAACCAGCTGAAAAACTCCATGGGCAGGAAGAAAGCATTGATCTTTCTCTTCGGGGATGGGGCCGGTGCCGGCTGGTTCTTGCTCATTTCCAAACCGACAGCCAAAAGAACAAGAAACCAGACACAAAATCTAGTAGAAACAAGCGAGAAAAACTAGAAGATGAAGGGGTGGGTATTGACCCAAATCTTAGGAAAAGCTGGCAACCATGAGAACTAGGAAGGACAAGAAGTGGGCATTGAACAAAAACTAAAGAGAAGCTTTTGTATATGCTCTTCTTTCTGATTGAAACATTATCTGATGGGATTCAGAGGTAGGAGGAGGAAAATGGTGTTAGTGTAGAAAAAAAAAAAAAGAGAGAGAGAGATTATGGAGAATGAATTGTTTACAGAGGATTTATATTTTTTTGTAAATGATTTTTTGTGTGGGATTTTTTTTTTGTGAATGAGTTTTAGTGGGAAGAGTGGTGAGTAGAAGAAGTCCTCTTGGGAGAGCTTTCCCGGCTATGCAACGGCATGATTTCGGTTTCTGGTGAACGGGCGTTCCCATGAGACGCGGGTAAGATGAAGGCTTTTTTTTTAATATATTTAGTTATTATAATATATAAAACTTTAAAACTTATTTACTGGGAAAGGGGGGAATTCATTGCTGCGCTTAAAAATTTGATTTATCATGTTTTTTCAAGATATGTTTGTATTAAAATTTTACACAGCAGGAGAACATTATTATTTATGTATTTAAAGAAGCAATAAAGGAAACTGTAAATAAAATACAAGTATTATAATTTATACATTCATGTGAATACACATATTTAGAAATATTTGTGTACATTATTTTATTTTTTTTAATTTAAGTAATTTTAATTAATATTATAAATTTTAAATCAAAATTGTTCATGAAATCCCAAGATTATTTAACTATTTTTTAAAAATAATTAATCTCATTTATTCCTGTGATCTAACATCCCATATAAAAGTTACTGATATTAAAAAAATTAATTTGGAAAGATGGATTAAATAGATATTGATTTTATGTATTTTCTTATTATTTTTTATAAAAGGTGATAATAAATAAGACAAAACTACGAATCGATCGTCATAAAATAAATTAAATATTTACATAATAATGCACAAAGATGATTTTGTCTGACCTTAAAAATTATACTTTTTATCTATTTTTTTTATTCTTCAAAGAAAAAAAACTCTTAGAAAAACATTTTTTTCCAAACCAAACAAAGTCTGTTTAATCAAATCAAAAATAAAAAAATCCCTGTAAATAGACATGGCAAGTAACACAAGAAACACATGGAAGTTTTGTTTTTTTAGGGTTAAAGCTTTTTTTTCAAAAAAAAAGTTATAGGGCATCTGCGAGCCATCTCACATGAAATCAAAGGTAATTTAGGCATTTAATTATTTAGGAACCTAATCAATTAATGCGTGCAGGGGATGGGTATGCCGTGTGCGGATGGAGGTGTGAAAAGGGCGGGGTGAATAATTATTGCAGGAGTTATGGGCCGTCGTTGGTGGGGCTGATCAATTTCTTGGTGGGGCCCATAATTCGGCCCCACCAAGTAATTATCAATGACAACAAAAATACGGATGGTATCCATCAAAAAATAACATCCATTTTCCCTGATTAATAAAATAAATACAGTCCTTGATTAATAAAATAAATACAATATTGCCAGTATAATTCTATCGAGACAGTCAGTGTAAGTAAATAGATTATGAGTTGAAATTATTTTTTTTTGGACGTGCTTTATTTTTTTTAATTTTATTTGAAGGCCGAATGTGTTTTTATTTGTTGAGAGATGAACAGGCTTTATTTTGATGCCATTAACAAAAAAAACAAATACATAAAGGGAGAAAAAACTAAAAAGGCTCGGCGAAGGTGGAGCCCGCGGATAAGCGAGGGCAGGAAAAAAACTGAGAGAACCGACGACTTCGTGGGCCCCGCACAAGATCGTGTCGTGGTGGGTCCCACACCGCCGTGCGTGGACTCACGTCGGGCACGTCCACGACCGAGGAAGTGACATAGATTTTCTTGGGCCGTTCCCGTCCGTGTGAAATTCCGTCGCAGTGGGGCACGACCCGCAAATCCCGGTTTCCTGTCAAAATTACATGTCGCTTTTTTTTTTTTTTTGTTTTCTACTTTACAAAGATGCCAAACCCATAGCCTACCTATGACCTAATTATAAAATTTGCTTGTTTTTTAATATATCTAATAAAAAAATATAAAATGACCTTTTTGGAAAAAAAAATATAAACTTATAGGCCATAATATTTTTTAAAAACCTAATACTAGTGTAGACTGATGTGTCAATTATATTTAACGCAAATTCTTTGATTATAAAAGTGATTGCACAAGAGAGGTAGTTTTGTTTAAGTTAAACAAAAAATGCAACCATAATTGTTCGATTTGTATGTTTACTCGTTGATAGTAATCCACAATGTCATAATTTTTTGTCTCAATAATATTAATTTTATATAAAATATATAAAATATAATTATTTTTAATAACGTTTATTATTTTAAGTTTTAATATTATTTGTATTATTTTAATTTATGCCTAATAAACAAACCTGAAGAGAAAAAATATAAATATAAATATTTTAAACAAACAATTGTTACTCTCTTCCCTGCTTTTTAAATTTCAAAATTAGATTAATTAATAGATATAAGTAATTTGACACAAATTAAGATCCCTTTCAGCAATAAGAGCACACTCACAAATAATGCATATTTACAAAATGATGCAAAAAATTTATATGTTATTCCTATGTGTAGGCTACTCGTGCGAAATAGACAGGAGCAAAGGGTGTGGGGGCCTTGTTCGACGAAAGCTAATGTGGGACCTTGGATTAGTGGTTTCTAGACATATGTAAGATCCGCTCTATTTTGTTTTCTCGTTGGCGGGTTCTTTTGACCGTGTTCATGCCAATTATTTAAAAATATTTACAAAATATTGATTTTATCATAGATTCGGTTTGATTTTGCACAAAAAATTATGAAATTTTAGTCCTTTAAATATCAAGCATTGGAAATAAAAATTTAAAATATAGAAAATCAACATTTGGTCATCTTCAAGTTTCAATCTTTATTTGTGGGGTAACTAAATGCAATTTAATTTTTTTAAAATTTTTAAAAAATTCTCCAATGACTTCTTTGCTTCCTATTTCAAGTTCTATAAATGACTTTTTATAATCTTATTTTGTAATTTATTTTACAGATTAAGTCAAAAAAATTATTAAGATATATTATTTTTATTTTCTTTTTAGTTAAAATAATAATTTAAACTTTTAAAAATAATATATTTGTCCATTTTAAGTGTCAAAGATCAGAATAATATTTAGTAATTTCATATAACTTTCTTTTTGGATTGAAAACAATCTACATCTATAATAATATATAAAACATAGGACTTTTAATACGATGTTGACTTGTGTCTTCTAATTATTTTATAATAGTATCTTCTATTTTTTATTAGTAAGAATTTAAAATTTTTATTATATTAAGGCTTATTTCGAATTATTTAATATTTTCTATTGTAATTAATATTTGTTTTGTCGCATGTGCTGTCACATCATCTAATTATTTCATAATATTATCTTTTATTTCTTATTAGTAGAAAATTTAATCTTTATTGTAATTAGGATTTATTTATGTAGAATTTAAATATATGATAAAATATAAATAAGATAAAAACTTATCTTGCTTCGGAATGGATTGATGGACGAGAGTCACCTCGCTCGCAAGTCAAGACTTGATCATTAAGAAAAAGTCTAATTTTCACAACCTATCATCCCTCTCCTTTGAAACACTGAATCACATTATTCTACCTCTGATTGATGTTAGAGAGAAGATCTAAGATTAACAAGTTTTTCCATCATTATCTCAAACTAATTAATAGGAGAAATATCAAGAGATTATTGATTAACTTGAAACTAAATCAAAGTTATTCACTTGATTGATTTGGTGAGTTCACCCCTTATAATTATCTCCATAAAAAAATACGTCAACATCTGCCACTTACAAATGATTGGGGTAATAGTATGATACCAACTTATGGGTGCCACCAAATCAAATTTCCCACTCGTACATGAAAATGCATGACAATATTCTAAAAAAAATTTCAAGCGAGAATTTAGTAGTGCGACTTGTGAGTATAACCAAATATGGAAGCTCAAATTACGAACTTGTTATGGATACATAATTGCTTATATATAATCGCTATACCTTAGACTATTAGTGAAGATAACATATCCCTCAAATTAGTTCACTTCACTACTTGCATATACATTATTCAGTTATAAAGACTTTATAATGGTCTAGACTTAGATACAGTTTATGATAGTCTTCCTTTTACATTGATATTACTTTTGATATACAAAATGATAATATTCTTAGGTATGTCTCTTATCACCGATTATCATGGTTGTAAATACCAAACTAAAAAAAAAACATTGTTTTAATATCTCAAATATAGTTGAAAGTAATTAAGAGTACTGAGAAGCAATTTAGCTTCGAGAATCTCGGTATGTGGAGAAGCAGGGATCATTCTCGCACTATCATCTTGGTCGTAATAACACACAGTATGAATCATTTGTTATGGTCAATAGTTATTCACATAGAAAATAACTCACATTGTAATAACCCGATTTTGGTTCACCAAAGATCTAAATTAGAAATGTTATGATCGAGTCGAGTCATGTCTAAAGTTGTTGGTTGGTAAGACACGATCGATAAAATAGATCAACACAATCCGTTTGGCGTCGTGAGAATGGAAAACATTGTTAAATATATGTTAAAATGCATAATATATAAATAAAAGTAAAACAAAAATAATTGTTCTCAACTCAAGCGTGTGTAGAATTTATCCATCCTCCCACCAAAGTCAACTCAGGATTTCAAGACATATATATATAATATGAAAAACATCAGTAATGAGTATTACTGGTCCAAAAAATAACTAGTACAAATTGGCAAATGGTTGTTCCATTACCCACGAAAACTTAGAAAACTTCAGAATTGCCTCACACAAAGTGGTAAGCAAATATACTTAAACAAGTGTTGGTGCACATATATGACTAATATTCATATTCATATATACAACACTTACGCCCTCACATCCTCTATATTACACCTGTCATGGTACTCAAGTGGCAATAGGAACGGTTAAGTTAGTGCCACAAATTTAAAAAATATA
Source organism: Piper longum (assembly GCA_032619315.1). Taxonomy (NCBI): domain Eukaryota; kingdom Viridiplantae; phylum Streptophyta; class Magnoliopsida; order Piperales; family Piperaceae; genus Piper; species Piper longum. The sequence goes on from JAVDBV010000771.1 coordinate 14,272, forward strand.
CTGCATTACGTAGTAGCCTCATACTCCCCACTACCTTAGGGTTTGAAGGAGTGCTAGTGTTGTAACACCCCGATTCGGCTCACCCGTGGACCGACCCGAAAATATTACCAGCGACCAAATCATTCGCTAATTTACTAGATTCGTTTAAGCCGACCCGGATCTACCATCGGCGTCTTAAGATGAATATACGATTCTCTATATGCATGGATGTATGCAAAAAACCCTAACATGTTACTACATAGATAACATGAAAATCAATTCACACATAAGCACAATTGCAATAAAATCAAAAAGAAATTCTGAATAAAAATGGATAGAGCCTCCCCTAAAAGTCCAATTAGGGGACACCCTGTCAAAATAATATATACAAACATATAATCTACAGTATACTCGTTCCAAAACTTGGGTCTCAGCCCACCTGCATATTTTCTTCATAATTCACATCGTATCATGTTAACATTCAATCATAGCATAATCTCCTTGCATTTTCTCATATCAGTTTCAATATAATAGAATCGCAAATGAAATGTTAAACACTCAATCATCAAACATGTGTGTGTGCAAGAGACCTTATTGCTCCTTCGTCCAAGCAAGCACATCCGATCAAGCTCATCACCTACATATATTATAAAAACCGTCGGTAACGAGTGTTACCAGTCCAGAAAATAACTAATATCAAACTGGCACAGGAGTGCTAACCCTCCTGTTGAATAAAAACATCATATACTTCCTCAAGAACTCTCACAAGGGCACAAATGGTAGCCGTCGCCCTCGAGCGGCAACATCCCCTTTCCATATCATTCTCTTTCCTTGGCCATCTCATCTATTGCGTCTTGCATCAAATCATTCTCATTCATCTCAGCCCTCTACGTCCTCCATATTACTCCTGGCCTTGAGCACAAAGACCGAGTACTCTCAGGTAGTCACCTTCAGTACTCTTTGAACCACAAGTCCGGACATGCGCTATACTAAATAGTAGCCGTAAACCTCCACGTTCTCCGGGTGTGAGGCACTCAAACGCAGAGTTAGCAGGATCCCTCCAGATGAAGTGGGTCCTCCCCAACATCAACCCGTAGACGAGCACATGCCATATCTAAAAAGGCATGGCCGCCACCCTTTTTCCATCTCTCACTGAAAACACGAAAACTATACATATATATAGGCCTGGGTAGGGAATTTAATATAATAGGCCCGAAGGCTACTTGCGGTGGATTTTGTTTTCAAAAACATACTCGAGGGATCTCATCCTCGAGGGTTATTAATCCGGAAATGTGATCGGCTAAATGGCCCGAGAAGTGGGATCCGATAAAATGCCACTTAACTTGTCCTGCGAGTAAGAAATCAACATGTAATAGAAGAGAGCATAAACCAGAGACGAATCCTAAACGGACCTAGTAGAAGCTCTAAGCGTGTCATCGCGCCTAGGCGGCAAGCTCCTACTCCATACCTACACATCAAATCTAAAAGCTAACGCCCGCTAAATGAATAATGCATCAAACTAGTCCTAATTATCACACTCACGATACAATCAGAATCAATAAACAACTCAATAATCATTAATGTAAATAATTCTAAGTCATCTTATTCATATCAATTTTATTATGTTTTTCTAAATTACGTCGTGGTCAATTATCATGCTCAAATTTACATTACCTCATTAGATCACTTAACATTCATTCATACTTAATCATATCATGTCACTTATCACTTCTTCAGTAATTAGTGTTTAATCACATCAACATCAATTTATCAAACCTATCATACAGTGCTAACAATCATCAATCTGAAATAATAAACTTAAAGGTAATTATACCTCGTGTCGTCGGCAGTCGACGACGGCTAGTGTTTCGTCGTGTGTGCATCTCGAACCTCAAATTTGGCACTCGACGGCGTCCGAATCTCGATCAGGTTTGACTAGATGAACTCAACGGAAGATCTGGTGAAATCCATCAATTCGGCTTTCTGGCAAGTTCTGGAGATTTTCCGGCTGCAATTGCCAACGGTGTCTACTGGCCGGATAGTGGTCGTATGGGGTACCATTAGAACCGTCTCGGCGAGCCCAGCCCATCTGTGGCATCGGCATGGCCGACGGAGGCAGTGGCTGCTGGAAAATGGAAAAAATAGGCACGGCCGGTGGGTAACTAGATCTGGCTGGTCTGGGCTGCGATTGGTGGCGCACTAGTCGGGGAAGGTAGCTGGGGGGTCGAGGATACCAAGGCCACCACCGGAACATGGTAGCGACAGTCGCCGATGGCAGAATCTGTGACGCAAGTGTGTCAAACTGCCGCAGCGATCCGGCGTCTCGGCTGCCATATGGTGGTTGTGG
>JAVDBV010000772.1:0-13354 GCA_032619315.1 Piper longum
ATATATATATATATATATATATAAACTTACACTAAAGTAAAACAAAACATGTTTAAAATACATTGCAGAGATAAATCAATAAATCCAATACAAAATATTTTAAAACGACTTTACGAATTTTAAAATCAAATATTTCAATTTTACATTATTAGATAATGCAACATCACACGCATTTTTTGCGAACTCCATTCAAATAATTTGACTTGTATCCTCACATAAATATGAATCACTTGAAAGGATAATCAATAGAGGTTACATCATTTAGCAAAAAATTATAACCACTGTATTGTGGTCATAACTCTCATAAAAGTTATGAATTTCTCAATCATTCTACAATAAAAGTTGTAGTTAAAAAGTTAAAAGTACATTGTTTTTATTTGGTTCGTTATAGACTGTTTTTTATTTACTATTACTAGAAATCAAGAAGTCAAGTAGAAAAAAGTTTGACGTGAAATAATTGAGGTCATTTATTGGAGCTATGTGAAAGTATGTTGACCTATATGATTTAACATATATGTTATGGGAAAATTTTAAATGAGTTGCGCCCTGCATAACTTATATATATGAGTTATATATTTAATTTGAATATTTTTAGCGTGCATAACAAAATAATATGTACATATTAAAAGTATAGTGCATACGTAGGAAGTTGATAATTTTTTTTATTATGACATCATTATGACTACTTTTAATATTTAAAAAATGAACAAATTACTAGATATTTTTAAATTAATTTTTATTATAATTATTTTAATAACTAAAATGAAAATGTTAGAAACATTAGATTATATTGAAATTTTATAATTATTTTTATTATTTATTATTTTATTTATTTATATAATTTTAAATTATGAAACTCACTAAATTACTCAAAATAAATTGTGTAACTCGTGTAAATTATATAAAATGTAGCTCATAAATATAAGACTTATATGATATATATGTACAATATATATTTTTCCATTTCCTTTGTATACTAATTACAGTTTACTATACGTTGCTTTTTACAAAATGGTGTCATCAAAATTCCAAAATTCTTGCCCCCAAACAAATAATACATTAATGCTAACATTAAACAAAAAGCATTGAGGAATTTTTGGTGGTGATATCTTTACAACACAAAGGGTGTAGTGATCTTGAGGTTCGTCACAAAGGGAAAAATAATGATAAAATATTCAAATGTAATTGATTATAAGACATAAATATTCACTGATTTGTTTATATATTAGCTGTAATGTCTCAGACTAGTCCGGAATATTACAAACTTGAGACGTGGAAGGAAACAGCGTGGGTGTTACTCAGAGCACTCTTTAGCAAGCAAGACACATGGTGGCCGTTTGCCAAAGGCAAAGCAAGGGTATTTATGTCTAAGTAGGCTAAATCGTGACAAAATCAACTAAGAGTCCAAATCCAGAAATTTACAAATTGTAAGCTCTTATCTGTAATTTTTGTTAAAAAAGTCGTGGAAAAAAATTTTCAATTTCATTTCGCCCATTTTCCCGCTCACAGCGCTCCAAAAGAGCTTAGCCATCTTGCCCTCGTCTTCCTCCTTCGATTTGGGGGCGATTCGCTGTCCGATCTTCCCAATCTCCTCAAAGTTCGCATCTTTTTGCCCAAACACTTCTTCCCCCCGTCTGTATTCCTGCAACCCTCGTCCAGATTGATATGAATCACTACCACATCTACGAGGAGATCGGCCGTGGCAAGCATTCGGTAGGCTCGTCTCCACGAGCGCAACATCTAGTGTTAGTCGTTGGTGGTTTTGTTTTGGCAAGTTGATGCAATTTTTGTGTTTGTTGTCTTGTTGCAGAAAGTTTACAAAGGTCGGAAGAAGAGGACGATTGAGTACTACGCAATTAAAAGCGTTGATAAGTCGCAGAAGAACAAGCTTCAACAGGAAGTGTGTTTGTTACAGATCTGGTTCATTTTTTTGATTGTTTGTTGTTTTGTTGTTCGATTTAGATTGGTGTTTTAGCTGCTTTGGTTAGAAAGTTGTAGGCCTAAGTTACATCTCTCTTAGTTGAACATAGGGTTATTGTGGGTTGAGTGGCAAAATATCACCGTCAAATTATTTACTTACTGTTGGAAAGAGCACTTTGATACACCTGCACACGCAGCAATTGCGTCAGTTATATATTGGTTCAGTCTTTGCTTAAACAAATCAAACTGCGATTTCCATTTCATAAATGTTAAATGCTTACTTTTTCAGATGAGTTCGGTTAATACGGTTTTATTTTTTGGCAGCGATTTCTAATTGATCGGGCAGAAAAGTGATAGTTCTTGCTGACTTATGTCTATTTGTTTATAGTTGCAGCTTACGTCTTATTTGCCTTTCTATACCGATTTTGTAGTTAATGAATTTTAGTTTCATTTATTATTATTATTATTATTATTATTATTATTTATAATGGTTTTGAAGGTTAAAATTCTTCATTCCCTGGATCACCCAAATGTCCTCAAATTTTATTCATGGTAACGCCAGGAAACATTCCTATGAAAATTAGTAATTTTTCCAACTAGATCATATCTTTGTCAGATTCGAGTATATATCATTTGGCATGATCTTTCCGATAAATCACATGTAGGCATGGAACTTCCGCACATTTGTGGCTAGTGTTGGAGTATTGTGTCGGTGGAGACCTCATGAGTATACTCAAGCAGGTATACTTTCTGTTCGTACGGATTTTTTCTTTTTTCCTAAGTGAAGTTGACGAGGGATAATAATGCAGAGAGATTTTTTTCGTCCTACTAAAATGTGAATGATCAGCTTCTGATAGATTTGTCACTCTAGAGCCGTAACATATTTATCTGTTTTCATTATGATGTTGAGCTGAATGATAAAGCCGCTTTTTGTTGTGGCTTCCGTAAAAGAATTTTTTTTTAGTCATTTAGATTGTGTTTGCAGGATGGTAGGTTTCCGGAAGAATCGATACATGATCTTGGTCGTGACCTTGTCAAAGCCCTGCAGTAATATTATCATCCTCGAACCTTTACATTTCTTAAAATTTATTGTCAATATTTAGTCACGTGCGAGATGAATTTCTGTTTAGATACTTGCACTCAAAAGGGATAATTTATTGCGACCTTAAACCATCTAATGTTCTGCTTGATGAAAATGGGCGTATGAAGGTAAAATTATGTCATTTTTACCATAACTTATTAATCTTTTAGCTCAGTTCTCTTCCAATGAAGGCTGAAAATTAAAAGGTTGTCTAAGACGGTATTTGTTTTTAATTATGTGTTGTAGTTGTGTGATTTTGGTTTGGCAAGAAAGTTGTCTGATATCTCTGAAAGTGACATGTCATCGGTTAGCTCCCTTTTTCATTTCATTTGCCTGCTGGTCAATCCCTTCATTATTGTGAACTTAGTGGTGTATCTTCTTCTATTTTTCTGTTTATTGTAGCTGCCGCATGCAAAACGTGGCACCCCCTGTTATATGGCACCTGAACTTTTCCAAGATGGAGGAGTCCATTCTTATGCATCCGACTTCTGGGCTCTGGGTTGTGTCTTATATGAGTGCTATGCTGGACGACCTCCATTTGTGGGGAGCGAGTTCACTCACCTTGTAAATTCTATTCTTTCAGATCCTATCCCGTCTCTCCCTGGGAACCCAAGTGACATGTTTGTTGATTTGGTAAACTGCTTGCTAGTAAAGGATCCAGCTGAGCGAGTCCAATGGCCTGAACTTTGTGAGCATGGTTTCTGGAGAACAAAACTTGAATTACTGCCCCTACCTCCCCAACCCGCATTCACTAGTATGCTCCACCTTTTTACTAAGCCACATCTTTCGGAAAGAAATGATAATAAACCAGTTCAACACAGAACTCCAACTAAATCCCGCGAAAAGGTTTCAAACAAGGTACATGAGCAAGATGAGAATTCTGTGAAGGGCTTGAACACACCAATCAAGTCTGCTTCCGTCGCTCGAAAAGCTCAAACAAAGGGGGGTTCAGAAGTTTCTGGAAAACAAAAACCAACAGCAAATGTTACAAGGGGCATGAACATACTTAGGCTTTCAAGGATAGCAAAATCAAATTTGCAGCGGGAAAATGAGAGGGAGAATTATAGAAAGATGCCATCCAAAAATGCTGAGAATGATACAGAGGTGAAAATTGAAAATACCGACATGGAACTGGATTTTAGCGAGCATGTGGACGAGGATGGTCAAGATGAATTCGACACTTCCGATAGTCCAGCTTTTGCAATGTCTCATTTGAAGTTCCCGGATCAAGTCGATGAGAATGAGAAAATTGAACGTAAAGAAACTGACGCAAATCAAATGGATATCAATAAGGCCATTTTCGATGAAGCAAAGACATCTGAATTTGACTCGTTATTGGATAATGTTGACGTACCTGCTACTCCACCCATTGTCTCCATTAACAGAAGAACTCCTCGAGCCAATTCTGGATTAGAAGGTGAAGCTGATGCATTCAATGCAGCAAGTGATCCATCACAAGTTATGTGGCATCCATCTGATCTTTCAGTTCGGCCAGTAATGCAAAGTAAAAAAAATGACAAGGTCTTTGAAGCTGGATTGGTTCTTCCATTTGATGCACTAGGACCTAGTGATTTTGTGAAGCTATCACCAGAGCAATTGGAATCTTTTGTCAGCCGGATCACAAATGTCTTGGCTGGTAATTCTCCAGTTTTAGAGAAGCAAAATACAATAAAATACCTCGAGTTCCTAAGTCTGAATACGGAGGCTGCCAACACAGTGACTAATGGGCCAATAATGCTCGTTGTTGTTAAAATGCTACGTCAAGCAAAGGCTTCTCCTCTCCGTGTCCAGCTTGCTTCATTGGTTGGCTTGCTGATACGTCATGCTACTTTTATTAACACTGATCTGGCTAATTCTGGAATAATGGGTGCTCTAACAGATGGTATAAGAGATAAGCAGGAGAAAGTTAGGAGGTTCTCAATGGCTGCTTTGGGAGAGTTGCTGTTCTATATATCTACTCAAGATGAGACTCATAGCAGAGAAGCTGGTGTTCTAGAGTCTCCTTCCAAAGAAAGTAGAACTGCAACTGGTTGGCAGGTCTAAATACTATATCCAGCTATAGGGCATGATACTCTTTTTTACTATCTTTTGTTATATTAATAACCAATATTTCTGTTTTTATCTTTTCACAGATACCTAATGCACTAATTGCATTAGTCTCTTCTGTTTTACGCAAGGGAGAAGAAGATATGACTCAGCTTTATGCTTTAAGAACTATCGAAAACATTTGTAGTCAAGGAAGTGACTGGGCTGGTCGATTTACCAGCCAAGATGTGATTGGAAACCTTTGTTATATTTACAAGGCAATGGGGAAATCGGAAAGTGCAAGGCTGACTGCTGGATCATGCTTAGTCAGACTTGCCCGGTTCACACCAACATGCATACAACAAATTATGGAAAAACTCTCTTTTAGGGATGCAGCTGCAGTCTTGGTGAAGGGTGGGCCTCGAGAGCAACAAATCAGTTTGAACCTCCTTAACATGGCAATGATTGGAACCCACATAATAACCAACATGGGACGTAATATACAGTTACTTTTTGAAGAAAAAAGTTTAGTTTCAACAGTTGTATCTCTCATTGAACAGGGTAGCGAAGTCTTACGAGGGAAGGCACTAATATTTGTGTCTCTCGTTTGTAGAAATCTGCGAAAGTCTCTGTCTTACTTCTTTTGCAATGGAAAACTGCTCTCAGGGATAGACAGATTGGCAAAAGGTAAAGATGACTATTTGCGGAAATGCTTGGAGGTGTTTGTGACGGTTATTGGTTCCACTGTACCTGGCCTACTTGAAATCATTTCTGGAGATGTTCAGCAGATGATGGGAGGGAAAAGGCACGGGCAGATTGCTGCACTAAGTGGTCGCTCGAATCCAAGAGTCAATGTTCACTTTTGTCCAGTTATCTTGCATCTTCTAGGGAGTTCTTCGTTCAAGCATCAAGTGGTGAATGGCAAGGTTTTGAACCAGTTGGCAAATCTAATCAAATTCTTGGAATCACCTTTTCAGGTACAATTTTGAATGTAAATCCACAACTACTCTCTCTGCAGGCTACTGTTATCTGAAGCTATGGTGTGATCATTATTTGATGCATATCTAACAATTTAGAGACCTGATTTTTGTTGCAGTATTAGAAAACTTTAATGTGTTGATGTGACAAAATTTCTCAGAAGTCAGAGATTGTGTTTTCTATAGTTTGCTCGAAATTTGGTATTAAACAATCTATACTTGTATCAGGGTGTGGATGTTTCTTATTTATAATGTGGCCTATGTTTTTTGCGTGGTATTCATCTTTGTGTTTGCTACTTATCTAAAACTGTGAGTTTACACCGTGATTTCAGGGAAGAGATGATTTTCAAATTACCCTTCTACGTATTATTGAGGCTATCACAGAGGAGCCCTCTGTTGTTCTAGAAGATTCTCAGATTTTCCTTAGTCGGATTCTCCCTAGTCTTGCTGTTTTGTACAAAGGAAACAAGGATGCTGATGCCAGATTTTTGTGCACGAAACTTTTCTTTGATTTGATGGAGGTCTTTTTAAATGATCTATCTCATGCTGCAGAGAATAATGGGGAAGATGATATAAAATCATTGTCAGATACATATTTTCTTCCTCTGTATCCAAATTTCATCGAGGATGAAGATCCCATTCCAATGTATGCACAGAAGCTTCTAGTAATGCTGATCGAATCCAATTTTGTAAAGATCTCGGATATTCTTCATTTGAAGACAGTTTCTCAGTGCTTTGAATTTCTTCTGGGAGACCTTTCTTGTGCTATGGTTAACAATGTCAAACTCTGCATAAATCTTGCTTCTGCTCCTGAGATGGAAGGTAAGACACTCTCTCAACTGAGAGTAGTTCGGAAGATAGGAAATCTGCTGGAGTTTGTTATAAAGAAGGAAATGGATGATTTTCTTGAGCCAACTCTCTGTCTGTGCAAGGCATTTCTGTTGCGTTGTACAGGAAGTTATTCAAAAGAGCCAGCTTTGTTAGGAAGTTCTGCGTTTGGTACAAACATATTGGTAGATTTACATAACTGTGTGAAGGATATAGCCGATTTTGGGTGCAACACAGGTGCTTTCTTGAAAATGAGTGGTGCAAAAGATGCACAAGTTGCAGATGTGGCATCAGAATGTGTTGTGTTGTTGCTGATGGCGGCACCAAGAGAAGGCACGATGGGCTTGCTCACAAACATCCATAAGCTAACCTGCGTCCTAGAATCATGGTGCCATGGCCTTTCCCGCTTGCAGCTGCTTCGTTTGCTTCATGCAACTGGATTTGCTTGTAGACAGTATTTATCTCAGGGTATGATACTGTCAATTGCTTTGACAGAAATTGCGAAACTTGATTCAATTGTGTCTGATATTAGAAGCTCAAACATGGGTGGAGTTTCAGAAGTTGCCATGGTAGTGAGTGCTGAATTGCAAAGGCTACCACGTTGCATTTGAACTTTCTTGTTGCTGCAATTACCGTCCGAATGGAAATTTCAGAAGAAGCTTGACTAGTACATTTTTCACGAGCTTCGTGTGATGGTGTCACTTGTTTGGATGGGATTGTAGGTGAAGCTGAGATTTCAAAACCAGAAGAGGAGTCGGGCCTCAAACACCGAGTTGAAATCATTATGTATGTATTATAAAGCATGACTTGGCATCTCCTAGTATCCCGAAATGACATTGTCGCTTATCAATTCTTGTGCAATGTGTTCTTTTCTAGTATTCACGCTCATTTTCGTTGTAAATGGATATGTGCACATTTTTTCACGTCAACGAAAAATGAAGGGCGCGATCGCTTTTTTTTTTTGGGCCAAGTATCTGATAAGACTCCATTTTTAGTCCTGCTGCTCTGGTCATGGGAACTTGAAGTTACAAATTTAGCATCCACGGTTGATCAAGTTAGCACACATATCAACCACTGCCATGAACACACATGTAGCTTGATTCAAAGACCTGTGAATTGATGCTAATGACATAAACCTATGCATACAAATCACTAAAAAATCGGTATCCAATATCTTTTAGCCCTCTTTTGCTCTTTTCGGTTCTCCCCCCTCATGCACATTTCAAAACCTAAGACTATATCCATTCACAGCCACATCTACGATTTTATGTTGTACAAGCCTTAAACATCTCAAACAGTATTAGTGAATCGTAAAAATGCAATTAATTAACATTACGTTGAATTGCCTCTCTCGCACTGCGGCAGTGGACGTAAATTTTTAAAATGATAAAATTACCCATCGTTCTCCAAAATTTAGCCCTATCCCTGGACAAGAGCTGGCTCAACTAGAGGGCTATTTACGTCATTTCGTAGGCAGGACGATCACTTCACGTCGCCCGCCCTCAAATCACATTCAAAAAAAGTGTAGGACGTGCCTTTTCCCTCTTTACCCTCCGCATTTCCCGCGATCGACTCAATCCGAACTGATACCAATCCAATCCAATTCGTAGCAACAATCGAAAATTCTATCAATTTCTTCTCGTTCTTGCTCGGAAATCCAACGCCTTGTTTCGAGAAGGGGAAGAAATCGATATACCGATCGATCTCTGTTTCATCAACAACACCGCAGGTCGGATTTTTTGATTCCGTCTCTCCATTTTTTTTTTATTTCGTTGATCAATTTTCGTTGATGTTTACGTTTTTTTTGTGATTGATTCATGCCGTTTTTTGTTTTTTTTTTTGTGTGTGTGTGTGTGTGTGATGTTCTTGTTGTGGCTGATTTGCAGGGTTTAAAGAATCATGGATCAAGAGTTTGCGCAGATTCGTCCTGCCGAGCTCAAGTTTTTGGGTAAATTGATCGAATCCTTGCTCTAGACTGCAAATGGATGGTTGCATGTAGATGTTGCATAGTTGTTACAATTTGATCTGAAATTCGAATTTGTGTTCGATATGTTCGCTCAACAGAGACGTCTCTGCGTATATTTTCAGACAAGCATGACAGTTAAGAACTCCATGAATTACAATTATAAAATTATAGCAAAATTTTTAGATTTATGTGAATTACAAACGATTTTGTATGTCCATTGTGAGCTATTTTATCATTTAGTGTGCATGTTTCCATTCTACTAGGGATCATTGGGATGTGAGTGTTGGGCCTTATGGCCCCCAAAAGGGACTTTAAACAGGTGTCACATACAGCTCTTAATCCAAAAGTTAGGTTAAGAAATAAGATTTTCCCATTAGTTTATACAAATTACCAACACCATTTACGATGTTAGATTAACTCAACAATTCTCCCCTTTAACATCATACTAACCGAATCATCTCCCCTCACACATACTAGGCCCCCTCACACATGCTAGGCCAATATATTATAGTGAAATTTCAGGAGACTCCAATTACATGTTAGGTCCACATGTTATAGCAAAGTTTCAGGATACTTCAATTCGAGTTGATTGACACACCACATCATAACATCTCAATCATCTCCCCGTCACACATGTTAGGCTCACATGTTATATTAAAGTTCCAGGAGACTCCAATTCGGACTGGGTGACATACCATAAAACAAATCAAGGCAACACCAAAACCAACCAAGCTCTGATACCACTATTGGGCCTATGGGCTTCTAAAAGGGACTTGAAACAGGTGTCACATACCTTTTTTAATCTAAAAGCTAGCTTAAAGAATAAGACTTTTCCATTAGCTTATAAACACATCACCAACACTATTCACGACTCAAGTGAGATTCACCAAATAGTGCGGTCTCTCCCACTCTTTTCTCTGAATCCTCAACAACTGCTATATCATAGTTTACTTCAACATTTTATCTAATAGAATTTTTGTGACACCCCCAATTCGGCTCACTACCGAACCGAACCAGAACGTCACAGGCCCCGAGTGGATCAACTTTTGGTATCTCAAGATGGAAGATATCAATCGTTATGCATGGATAAATACACATAACCCTAACATGTCATTACATGGATGACATGACAACCAATTCATATAAAAAATGATGATGATAAAATCGATAATTTTTTTTGAAATAAAACAAACATAATCTCCCCTAAAAGTGCAATTAGGGACCACCTTATCAAATTAACATGTATAAACGTATAAATCCAAATAGATTCATTGCACCATATTTCTCACATATACATTTAATTTGGCCATATTAAAATATTCTACGTTTTGGGACTCGACCCACCCGTTCATTCTATTCACATTTCCACCTTTATCATCCAGTCTGTGCACACTAATATACATTTTAGATCCTGTTATCACTATCTATTTCTATTTACCAAAATCTTCATCATAAGTATTTCATTTTCATAATAACATAACAAAACAATCAAAACAATCAAAACAACCAAAACAAACATTCTGTCGACAAGCATGCATGTGTGCAAGGTAGCTCACCGCTCATCCATCCAAGCTGGATTATCCCGTATTTAATTCCTACCTACACATATATATGAAAAAAAATCAGTAACGAGTGTTACTGGTCTAGATATATAACTACATAGCAAACTGGTAAAAAAAACCAGTAACGAGTGTTACTGGTCTGGATATATAACTACATAGCAAACTGGAAAATGAGAGTTAACTCTCATTTTGAAGAAAACCTTTATATACTTCTCGTGAACACTCTTAATGACATCTACTAAGGTGCCATCGAGCTGCACACCCAACAACGTCCCGAACTGACTGGTCTGATGCCTCTCTCGACATTTTTTCATTTTCCTGGTCCCTTAGGATTACCAGTATATCCTAAGTCCTCTCCTTTCCTCTATAATTCTTTTGGCCTTGAACACGAAAGTCGAGTACTCTCAGACAATCGTCTTTACTACCCTTTGAAGCACAAGTCCGAACGTGCACTGTACTAAATAGTACCTGTAAACTTCCACATTTCTCTGGGTGTGAGGAACTCAAAACGAGAGTTGTTAGGATCCCTTGGGAATGGAACAACCCTCTCACTAACTCATTAATCCAGAGCCCGCTTTGACTGGCATGTGCGCCCGCTCATGGGACGTGCAAGTTGGTTTTCCCATCTCTCAGAAATGTGATAAAACTATACATAGGTCTAGGAAGGGACTTATATAGTATGCCCAAAGGAAAATTGTGGTGAATCTTATTTTTGAAATCAAACTCGAGGGATCTCATCTTCAAAGGTTATTAATCTAGGAAATAGGTTGATTAAATGACCTAGGTTAAGTGGGATCCGATAAAACACCACTTAACTCGTCCTGTAAGTAATAAAATAATACACAATAGAATGGAGCATAAAATAGGGAAAGAGTCCTGAACGGACCTGGTAGAAGTTTCAATCGTGTCCACACGTCTAGGCGGCAATCTCATACTCCATACCTACGCATCAAATGTAGAAGCTAACGTTCACTTATGATGCATTCACACATCCTATAGCATACACACATCAATACATATTCACACCACATCATACATCAATCACACATAAGTTTTCCTACACTATGTTGCATTAGATTATGATAATTACTTAATTTACCTAATTAGTCCTTAACATTCATTTTAACACACTTCAACCAATCAATTCATATTTTTATTTACAATAAAAACATCTAACACATCAATTCATCATTTGTAGCATGTTGTGCTAATAATTATCGCCTTGTAATTAAATCGTGGTTGATTACACCTAGTGTTGTCAACAATCAGCTATGGCTGGGGTGTTGTTGCGCAGCTCGAGACTCGAATTTGACACCCGGGGGTGTCCGAAGTTCAATTGGGTTCGACTGGATGAATTCGGCAGAAGATCAAATAAATTCTAGTGATTTTGGTTTTCCGGTGGTTTTCCTATGATTTTGGCATTGTGGAGGTCGGGCGGTGGCAAGGGGTGCTCGGGGTGGCACGGTGACTGCACGGTGGGGCTCGATAGTGTCAATTGGCGGCGGTGTGGCGGCCGGGGTTTGGGGAGAAAAGCATCGGGGGTGCTCGGTGGTAATTTTGTGAATAAAACTTGACTTGACTCCAATTCGAGTAAAAATAATAACTAACTCATAATAAATCATAAAAAGATCCAAAAAATAGGGAAAAATCCCACAAAATATAATACACATAATAACATCACAAAGACATGCTCTATAACTAATAACCCATCCAAACTGGTCCGTAATGCGTTTCAATGCGTTATTTGGCCTAAAAATAATTCTAGTGTCTAATACTAAAATACATAAAAACAATCTGGCATACTTTCATATATTTTGATAATTCATTATGTTGTTGTCTTAGTGACGTTATCATCATATAGTTAATTACACATGACCCTCATGGCTCATAACACATGACCGGCTTCGGCTTAATATGCGTATTCTGAAATTGACTTGACTAAAAATAACGGTTGAACTGACCGGTTTAGACTATAAAACCTTGGGTCGCGAGTTTTACAACTTTTCTATGTATTTGGCTGAGTGCAAGATATAATTTATCTATCTGCGTGAAGGGATTGGCTACCATCATTTTGTTTTCTTTCCAATTTGTGAATTGTAAGCTCGTTTTTATTTTAGTTTAACCATATGGTTTCCTCTTTCAGTGTGATTGTTTATTGTTCTAAAAAAAATTACTGTATTTTGCTTTTCTTTTTAAAGAAAAAAATGTGCGAGTTCAATGTATGGAATTTTTGTTAGGATTTTAACCACATAAAATCCCCAAATAATATATTGCGTGTTTTGACAAGGCAAACTAATACAGGATAAAAGATAGAGACACACAAATCTTTAGTGGAAACTTTCTCAATTGAAATAAAACCACAACCCAAAAATATGAGATGGGTAAAATTATCCCAAATTATAAACCATAGACAAAAGGTAGAAAAGGATAAGAAATTAACAACAGTTGGTCTTGTCGAAGAACCTCTAATCATGTCTTCTACTCACAACGAACAATTTCTGTTTCTTCTCCCACATGCACCCCTACTGGTGACCCTGTCTAAATCTACAACCTCTCATATCTCCCCTAAAAAGAGAACACCAATCTTCATCAAGAGTACACAACACAAACTCTTGGCCAACAAACTCTTATCATACAAGAAGATCAAAGATTACTCTTTGTGAGGAGAGGCCCTCCCTCCTCTAAGAGAGAGAGGGAGAGCCTCACTGTAAAACCTCACAGTGAGGCTCAATAACACAATCTTCAGTTGTACTCTCTGCTCCTTTCCTACTGTCTTTCCACCCACAATACAACTATATATTTATAGAAAAGATGCATACTCAAGATACAGTTGACCATGTAGATACGAAAGGCCAAACACTGAATACTCCTTGTCTTCAATAATTCTTCTTGAATTCTTTGTACCGCTTCGAATAACATTATGTCTTTACAAATCCCCATGTAGTTGCATGTCATCTCATATTCATCGTATGATGAGGGACCCTAACAATTTTAA